>CM062570.1:77131545-77331545 GCA_031468815.1 Morus bassanus
TTTTTATAAAGGGGGAAAAGAAGACACTTTCTGACTAGTTATTTCCTGGGCCAAAAAGTTACTGGTTCAAGATGAAACTTCCTTAACATCTGAAGGTTTGGATTCTGCTGAGAGTCCTGCCATAAAATCCCACATCACGGTTGCAGCCTGCTTCTTCCCTAAATTTGAAATTTAGATTTCAAATCTAAATTTTATTTGGATGCATTTTTCACCAGTTAGAAACACTACAAGAAATACAGAGGTGAAGTAAATAGAGCCCTCAAACTCCCCTGTGGTTTCTTATATTCAGAGGTATTTCAACCCATAGTTTTGATGTGATCCGATATCTATTTAGAAATTCTTTTTCTTCACATATTTCACAAATTGGATGTGGAAAGACTACTTGAAAAAAGCATGACTTTGCCTCATGCTGGTAAAAACTTCTGTGTCTCATCACAACCCTCCCAATAACCCACAGCTCCAAGATTTGAAAAGGAGCTGGACAAGTACCACAGACAGGCCAAAGTGATAGTGGATCAAAAGGCCAAATGGTCAAACCATTGTCCCATTAAAACTGCATTTGCTGTAAGCATATGAACTTGGGCAACTGTGTCTTTTTTAGAAGATGAACATATAGTGTAATGGGATTTTCAAAAGCACTCCGCTCTTGTCAAAGTGAATGGGAAGTCTATCAGCAACTTTAGCAAGAACATATTTAGCACTTGTGATAAATCCTTTGAAGAGCCCACCAACCACAGACCATCTTCTTTAAACTTCATTGCTGAAGCTAAATGTTAAAAGTTCAGTTGGCATCTGACTGGGCATATTTCTGTGTACATGAGTCCATCTGAGTCACTTTTTCTTATTTCCTTGTCTTCTTTACTTTTCAATAATATCAAATACAAATTCTCACCTCTCTCACCATACCCCTGATCTGGGTATTGAATGCTTTTGGCCACAGTGTCCTACAGTACAGAGCCTATTTTGCTGCTGGGTGGAAACCCTGGATCTGGAAACACACATGCACGTTTATCATTCTTATCATTTGACTCATTCTATTGTTGTGACTAGAACTAAGCAACAAGAATAAATAACAAATGCATTTTGGAGGGATCAGGCCACATTAAGCACCGCTGACACCAATTCAGTGCTTTTCCTCTCTGGCATTTCCTCTACCACAACCTTTGTAGGTGCTAGAAAAAAGGCATGTTTTGATTTTGTCATCTCCTTAAGTTTGATACCATCTCCTATGGACAGTTTTCGACAGTTATTTTCTTGAGGCTTATTGCAGAGGCTGATGTTAGCTTCCCTTGTTCAGCTGCCTGGGCAGCCCTGTTTCATAGCTTCTGTTCTTCCATATATGTTCATGAAACTGCTAAGTTCATTATTGTGCCTCTAGAATTTCCCCACATGAAAAATGTCATTTCCCAGCCCACCATTTGACTCCATAACTATCCATCTCAGGCATTTGTTATGCTTTGTATTTTCTTTTAAATATAACATTCATTTATTACTCTAATTACCCAAGGAACTCTCATATATTTTGAGCACTCTTCAATGCTTATGTTTTTGGAGCAAGTTTACTTTTGGTCTTGTGTTCCATTTTCTAAATTTTAAAGTGGTGGGAGAAAAAGGAGAGAAATCAACTAACCAATCAAGTCATCTTTCCACTTGTGTAGGGAATTATGTCAACACCAAACCTATTTAGTTTGCACACCTTTTGAATTATTGCTTCATGACTACTCCTATATTCAAATTGTGCATCTCACATGGTCATCAACCCTATTCATACCACATCCTTGCTGTTACCATTGCTCAACTTAAAAACACCAGTTAATGAAAATTACTACTTCTGTGAGTAGCAATGCTGTCCTGAATTGGACTACTCATGGGAGTACAGCTACTCAAGCATATCAGTGCCTGCAGGACAGGCTTTTAACTAGATAGAAGCATGTGCACTGTGCAGCATAGTTTAACCTCTGCAGATATAAACACATTTTCTACTGCCTTAGTCAAAATTTTCTTTTCAAATTTTTCTAGTCTGAGTGTTTATTTTCAAATACAGTAAGGTACTAATTCTAAGAGAAGATTGTTCCTGGCATTTAAACTTTAGCCACTTCTACTATTCTCTGCTTAAACCAATGAAGAATTATTTTAATTTAATAAATATGGATTCTTTTCAGCTTTTCATGACTTGGCAACAGCCAAGACAGCAAACGATATAAAGCAATTAAAATAATTTAGCATACAGTTAGACATCTCTTTAAAACTTTGTTTTTGTTATGAACATACTTACATGTTATTACGGGAGGATTTTATTCCCTAGATGTATTGAAAGGCATATAAATAGATAATCTGGGGTCATATTTTGTGCTCAAGAACATGATGAGGATAGGATTAGAATAGAAATATTTGCCATCTGAGCTATAGTAAGCACTATTAGCAACAGTTCAAACGAAACAAGAAATCCAAGGCACACAGTTATTCATGTGGGAGTGCTGCTAGCAGTATTTTTAATTATCATCATTCCATGTTAACTGCATTTATAAAAAACACCTTTCATATTTTTAATATCTTTCACCGCAAGCAACTCCAAAGTATCCAAACACTCATTTTTCTAACCTTTTTTTTCTTCTTTATAATAAAAACAGTAAAGGTCTATTATCCATGAAGTTACTCATTCACTGCACATTTCCATACTTTCCCATTCATTTTTATTAAAATCAGGCAGCAGACCGAGAGACCCATGTTCCCATGAAACGGGGCAGACATCCTTTAACCTGCATGTATCACTTTGTGAGGGAGATATGATCTCTCTGTTCACTACAAGACCACAATTTTGTTAAGAGCTGAAAAAGACACGGACTCATTTTGCCTTGAAGCTGCTGCCTTGAAACCAGTAGCAAACCAAAGCCATTGCTGCTGCAAACCAAAGGTCATGTTGAGAAAAATGAAACCATATATGAATACAATAGGGCTCCAAAGCCTTACCGACAAAATCATTTTGAGGCTTGTGCTATCTCTTTGAGGGTGTGCGTGTTTGAACAGTCTCAAGAGAAGCGTTAACAAATATCTCTGAATTCTAATGTTAGCACCACTGCAGCATTTTAAATGTCAACAGCCTCATGTACAATATGGAATATGAATTTCTATTAGCAAGAGATTGTATCCTGTTTTACACTGCGAAGTTTGTTATCTGCTTCCCACCTTAAATTAGGACTGGCTGTCTATAGGTAGCAACATGTAAAACAGCAATATGTATTCATTCATGAGATTCATTGCAGGGCATTTCTCAGTTACTCTCGAATGGGGAAAAAAGAAACAGTGCCCTTTAGGGGGAATGCTCAAAGCACTCTCTCATCATTAATAACCCTGTATGCATTTAAGAGAATAAACATTTACATTACAAATTGGGGATGGAGTTATATCGGAGAAATGCCTGTCTGCATGTAGCATAAAATCAGGAAAGTTTGACTTCACAAATTGGAGAAAGGGGGAATAAATCCCCCCCACACAAAAAAAAAATTTTTTTTTGCTTTTTTCATTAATTTTACTTCAAAAAAAAGTAGCCTTTCACAGTGAAACAGAAAAACTGGAGTTGTCTGCTTTAAGCTTGGGAGAAACAATATTTACTGTCATAGCACAGGGATTCTGTAAGCAGTGAACAATGAACGCTTTACTCACACGGCTGACCCAGTATTTGCAGACTCACTCCTATTCAATTCAGTGGGAATAGGAAAGCAATTAACTCATCAATTGCTCGTCATCAAGAACACAGAGCTGGAATAACAGCATTTATTTAAAAAAATAAAAAGCTGAAAGCTTGAATTTATATTTATATTTATCTTTTTTAGTAGGACTATAGGGAAAATACATCTTAGACCAGATTTTCTTACTGCTGCAGTCTGACTTTCTTCACAAAAGAAGCATCCTGCTCTCTGTCTTTTGCAAAGAGTGCGTATGCTCTGTGAGTAGGTACAGAGGATTGCTTAGCATGGCCTCTGCTTTTCAGAGCTGAGGAATGCTTTTTGATGTCTCTGTCTTCAATGGCAGAAATTGAGTACAAACTGAAAGCCGTGCTCCTTTAAACTTCTGAATTGGAAGAAAAATGGAAATAAAAAGCATGTATTTTTCAAAAATGCACACTGATAAATGCAGAGGCCTTCAGTAGACAGAGGTGTTTAAAACCAGATAGATTTATCTATCAACGTAATTCAGTCAGACCTACTATAAAGAAATTTCACCCCCTAAACTCTATGTCAAATTCATAATTTCTTTAGAATATCTTGACGTGACTTGATTCAACACTTACAAGTGATAGATAAGTCATTGCATCTAGCGTTAGTTGTTCTCCTGGGTAATTAACCTCACTGGAGCATTGTACCTTTCTAATCAGAATGTACCCAGTGCTCCTCTCCAACCACCAAATCTTGGTGTACATTTTGTCTGGAAACCCACTAAGAGTGAGAAACTGCTTCCATATGCAGTTATTATAGCAGTTACTAACTGCTATATAACATAACAGTTATATAGCCTGTTACTATAAGCCATTTCTCTTAACCCTTTTTTTTGATAAATGGATGGAAATTCCTATATATCTTCAAAAAATACAGCTTATAACAGACCTAAGTTATGTTTTCAAATGTTTTTTCTGAAATCTTTCAGTTTTTCCATTGTTCTTTTTTAAAAGTGGCATAAAATATGGCTATTTTCTCAGCAATAAATATAAATATATTGAATAGGCTGGAAATTATCTCTTTTGAATAGTTTTCCTGGACAAAACCTCCCATTTGTAGATACTTCTTCTGATGTATGGGTCAACCAGTTTTTGATCCATTAGTAATAGGCTACAACACCTTTATCTGCTGCTAACATTTAACTACATCAGTGTCAAATACCTACAGAATTTTTCATGCCTTTTGTAGGAATCTTCTTCTCTTGAGGTTTCATCATATAACATGTTTTTTTCTTCTTTCTTTTTTTTCTTGGTCGCATCTTTCCAGAAGAGAAATGGAAAGGAGAGAGGTAAAGAGATAATGTAAAATGTAAGCTGAGCAGTGCATGGAGAAGAAATGTTTTTTATCACTTCATTTCATAGCTCTGTTTCATGGCTGGTCAGATTATTTATATAATAAATGAAAACTCAACAAGAAATCTAAAGAAAAGACTGTCAGGTGAGCGCGCCTTCCTGTTCACTGCCATGTTACCTCCACTTAGGTCTCTCAGGTTTTTTTTCCCCCTCCCACACATTCTTTCTTGGCAGAGTGGGCACTGTTTAAGGGGCCTGGGCAGTGGGGCGATGCTATACCTCAGTGGTCCCTTCAGTACTTTCATGACTCCTCCAAGCCAGTTTTCAGGGATTGGGGCACACAGGACAAAAACGAGGTCACTGCACTTGCTTGTAATCTAAGTGGAAGAGATCTCCTGGGTCATGGACTGGAGATGCCTAATTTCACAGGCAACAGTGTTATTTCCCAATCATCAAGAACTATCTTAAAACCTTTTTGCTGTTGTTGGGTTTTTTGCTTTGTTCTGCTTGTAGACCATTCCAAAGACACCCCATGGTCTAGGTTTCCACCCAAATACAATCATGTGCCACAGTACCTCTTCAGCTTCATCTCCCACCAAAGTGTTTGCACTAATGGACTTATATAAGCATCCAGATCTTCGCTTACCCTCCTTTTTGTCTGTTGGAAGGTTTTATCCTGATAATTCTACAATGTTTACTTTCCAAGATGTGCATTCTAGTCAGCTGTGACCAACCAGAACCACAGTCTCATTTTAACTCTCAGTCATTCCTAGACTACATTGACATCTTCATTTACAGTCCCTAGCCTTGTGTTTTGTACAACTTTGGACCTCCAGTCCAAAATTTATCAGGTTCTTTCTCTATGATACTCTGATCCTCCTTCAGACTATAGCCAGCCCCTAGTTCTGGTTCATCAGCAAACATCACCATAATTTTCCTTCCTTCCTTCCTTCCTTCCCTTCTTCCTTCCTTCCTTCCTTCTACCACAGTCACAGGTGAAAATATTCAACAAGATCCAGTTCAGAAGTGACTCCTGAGCAACTGTCTTTCAGGTTGACGTTTCCCATCTCAGCACTTATCAGTTTTGTCCCCACTTGACCTGACCCACTTGCTCCTAACCCACCCTCTAATCCTTCTGCTCATCCCCATCTCCTCCAGTTTAACTGATCTTTACCCTATATCAATTGCATTACTGAAGTCCAAATAGATGGTATCTAATGCATTTCCTTTGACTAGAAAATCTTATCAAAGGAAGCTATCGGGGTAGTTTGGCACAATCTACCTTTGGTAGACAGGAGACAGATGGTAAGAGGCAGATGGGGAGGGAAAAAAAGGAAACCCATACAGAGTGCTGCTCAGCCTGGCAGGCAGTGACTGTGGCATGCTGGCACCATAGACACTGTCATTTTCTTTCAAGTAGCATAACAGTAGAGGGTTTTAAGGAAGGAAGGAAGGGTTTGAAGGAGAAGAGTACTATAGCTTTGTGGGTAAGTGGAGAACTCATCCTGAATGAGGGGGATGGAAAAGGGAAAAGCAGTGACGTTAATGATCATGTTTACCGGCATGGCTGTTGACACATTGAATGATGACAAATAGCAAAGGTGAACAGGAAACACAAATAGTGTTCATTTTTCTCATAGCACGAGAGCTAAGAAATCAAACAAAACCAAACAAGCCAGTTTTCATTTCACATAATATGTAACTAAAACAAGGAATTTATGGAAACCAAAAGCTGAGGCCTGTACAGTTTATGCAGCTATGTGGAAGAAAAGTCCACCAAGAGCTTTCCAGCAGAAAGATACAACCCTGTGTCGGTAAATCCCTTTGTGACAGGCTGCTGGAACCTAACTGCAGCAAGCAGTCCTTGGTCTGCTTATTTTCTCCTCCTGCTCTTCCCTAAGACCTTTGCTCTTAGGTGGTTTTTTCGTCTTTATTTTATGGGAATAGATTTTTCTTCTAGTTTTCCACATGTGTAAATGTTCAGAGATCCTTGAGAGCTTCCCATGGATGTTAGATCAGCTTACATTTGGAGTCTTTCTTTTCATCCCAGGAGCATGTCTGAGAGCCTTAGGCAGTAAGATCTACCAGGGACAATCAGTGATCTGCAAGTTCAACTCTGCTCTGTTCTGAGCAGTTCCTTGGAAACCACTTGGTCTCAGCATATCTACATCATGGAGCTGCCCGTGGTGAATTATTTCCAGTATCCCACTGCAATCTTCTCTTCCTCTCTGAATCTACATCAATCAATTATGACAGTATTTTTTTCTAACTGTGCCTCAGGGGCCAATGAGCCATGGTCACTTTACGAATGAGCACTTGAACTCATATTCCCCAATTAGTTTTATTTTACCCATTAAGGATTAATGTCCAAAAGCTCATTGGCTGGTAAAATGCAAATACTTTTTACCTTGACAGGAATGCCTAAAAAATTATTTGGAAGTATATTCTATGAGGTCCCAAATGATTAGCAGTAGCAGTGTTCACTAAGACTAAAGACTAGCAAATAATAAAGTTACGATGTTAAAACAAAACTGTATTGTGCTTTGATTTCTATTTGAGGGTTGTACACAACTAATATAGTGCAGTAATACTAAAGCACTATTCAGTAAAACCCTGAGCAGTTACCATTTACAGTATATCATAGTCAGATGACAGCAGGAATGGTGGGAGTTCATTACAGGGACCATGAATTGTTGGAGGTAATTTAGATTACAATTTAAAGTTTAATTTAAAAATCTATCAACAAATGTGAAAGTGCTCGGGGAACATTTTAAAATGCACTTTAATCTCACCAGCACAAATAGCTTTTCAGAGCCCTAAACATCATCACCTGGAAAAACAGTAAAACTTTACTGCATCTTTAATTAAATTACAAACACAAAGGATAATTAACTTTTTTTATTTTTATTTTATTCATGCCATTGTTTCCCTTCAGAGTCAATATCTTCAAGTTGCAGGAACAGGATGTTATGAAGAAGTTTACAGCCTGCACATTCCCCCAGGATATTATTGCATCAAGCAGATGAAGTGCAATACACACACACATGCACACGTGCACGCACAGACACACACACACAGAATCGACAGAGGTACTAGAGACTGACTAAGATGTTCACCAAAGCATGTAAGAAGCTTGGTTTGAAAAAAAGAAGAGGAATGAATCAATCAGCCAGCCAGCCGAAAAGGGAAGGCAGACTCCGCTGTCCTCAGCATGTACTGCAGGGGCCACATGGTTCATACCATAGGACAGCTGAGAAATTAAAATCCAGCCTACTCAAGCTGGCCCCTCACAGAAATGAAGCAATTCGCTCATGTCCTGCATTTACGTTGACTTCCAAGGCCCCATCATCTCACCATCTTGGCATTAAGGTTTCAGAGGTCATGTATCGTTCTTCTTCATGTTAAGCTGTAGGGCTGTACAGTCCAGCCAGGTTCACTTCACAAGCAACTGCAAAACCAGGCCAAATTATTAGAGGGAAAGGGCATTCCTGATGCCTCTGAGCTATTGTTTTAATTTAGTTTTATTTTCAGCTTGAACCTGTCTGGACTCAAACCTGTCTTGGATCATGACTCTATAAATTGCCCTTGGCAAGCCCCCCAGCACTTGCTTATATTGATACATGCATTGGCATTCTCTTTAGAGAGGTTTATGCCAATGCATTCAAGAGCATGCTCATCTACACAACCTTAAATTGAGGACTGTGTGAGAGAAACATGGAGAAAACATAGCCAGATACTAGTATTTGTATAGCTTAAACTCCAAATCATAAACACTTGATGATGCACTGGCTGGTTAGAGATGTGCCTAGAACAAGAACAAGAAACTACCCTAATGCGATGGAAAGCTGCTGCTTGGAAAATTTTGCACAAACTGGGAGCAAGATCTTTAAAATCCTTGATGTTATTAAGGAGTCTGAGCTGAGTTCCTGAAAAAATCTGAAATCAGGCAGTTTTGATGACTTCAGCAATGATGCTTCATTTTCCCTGAAGCCAGCAGGACTACTCACTTGAGGAGAAGAAATAAAATCAAAACTGTTTGCTTTCATTATCAGTGATTTTACTCCAGGATACACCTATGTGTCTAAAAGCATAGACTGCAATTTTGTGATATCTGGGCTAATCTACTGATTTACTACCATCAAAAGAAGTAGTCCCATTACTGCCCAATTTCACCAGCTGCAGATCCTACTCTGGCCCATCATGATGCCTCCATACTCATTTGGCTGTATGGTATGCAGATCCAATTTGCTAAGCCAGTGGAAAAAGTCTTTTTTGTTGCATTGGTTTTCCTCCAGACTGGCAAGGAAATTTATCTCAGAAGATGCTCATACAGGAACCAAAAGGGGCAGGATCACCTGAAGTGGGAATAAACAGACAGAGATTGTCCTCTTTCAGTTGCAGTGAGACATTACATCATTTCAACTATATTGTTTAAACAGCCCCTTTGAGAGATCTCTTTTGGGGCGAAGTGCTGGCCACAAGAGAGTTAGGACTGTGAGCAGACACATAGCCCGTTGTTTGGTATCTCTGGGAAACAGGACTTCTGGGCTGGCTTTTTTTGATATGCAATTTCATCAAAGGCAGAGTTACTCTGTCAGTGATGCAAGCCAAACAGCTGCAAAGCAGTTTCAAAACAGAAGTCATGGCTTACTAATAGGGCCACACAGCTTCCTTTTCAAAGGCAGATTGCTCAAGACATAGGCAAAATAAATTTGGACCTGTCTGCAAAATACTGTGTAGGCATACCTAGAGAAACATCTGGCTCCATCACATTTTTCCCACTCCTGGGGGGAACAACCAAAAATATTCCAAATTTTGGCTAACAGCTTAAGTCAAAGGAATAAAAAACAAGAACATATGTGTTCAGTTACCATGGGACTGAGCAGCTTTATGAAATCCCTATCATGAGTCTTTGCTGCCCTCTGTACATGAAGGAGTTACATGCTCAGGGCATATATATCAACAAGCACCTTCATAAGAAGCACAAACACTCTTCTGAACGTGCTGGTCCTGCTCCCAACCCCAGCTCTGCCGGCATTTACACACTCAAGCAATAACCTTCAAAATTGCCAAGACTGCCTAAGATGACCGAGTCTACTGATTTAGACAGTCTGCACAGCCCCTCACTTACACACAGAGAGAACTGCATGGTACTAAGAGATCCCGCAATAAGGTATATGCCATAACGACAAAGTAATGTGTAAATATGTAAAATTCATATTGAAGGGGTGGGGGACAAAACACAGGCAGATGAGGGGGAGGGAGAGTGGCTGCCATCCTCTGAAAATAAGTGTAGAACCTCATTACGTGAGCAGAAATAAAGAAATGAACACAGAATAAAAGGAGCACCACACAAACTATATATCATTTTAATTAAAATCTACTATCTGCTAAATATATGTACAGCCATTGGATTTCCTGAGCCAATTGATTCAAATAGGTTTCACAAGGACTTACAGATAAGGAATTAAAAAATAAAATCAAGAGCTCCTTGATAACTAGCTGGAAACTGATCCCCTTTTGGGAAAGTCTTTATTTTATGTAAGTTAATATGGGAGGGGGGTGTTGATCACGGAAGACAAGCCTCTTAATTCCTTTCAAATAAAATGAGCAGGCATGACACGGTGCTATCACAGAAGAGAAAGAGCTGCCTGTGTGTATTAAACGTTAGTGCTTTGCCTGCTTAATTATTGGTTAATCTAGCAATTTAGCATGCTTCATTTAATTCTAATTAGGAGAATTAATAGGCAGGGAATAAAGATTTAAATAGACTGGCACAAAACAAAACTGAGACTTAAACTGCTCTTGGAAAATGAAACGCCTTTTTTTTTTTTTAAATACAGTTCTTACAGCCACTCATGTCTCTCCTCAACAGTGCTGCTATCTTAAACAGGAGGGCCTAGGTCAAATAGGTGACTTTAAAATACCCTGGGCGCACTCCTCACTTGGCTTCGATGAGTGGAGCCATGCGGATTTACACCAAAGTCCAAGATCAGGGTATTTCTTTTTGTTCCTCTCTCTCCCTCCAAATCTAGACTTTGGGGTTTGGCTTCTTCCTCTGAAAAGGACATATGATATGGTAGGAGATTACTGTATTATTTTCACACATCTCTCCCACCTTCTGTCTTTTTTTTAAGAGCACTGGGGGTAGGAGATAATTTAGTAGTGACACCGTCCTCAGGAGTTACACACCATTCATGTTAAGTGATGCCTTAACTTGTGGAATTGTAAATTATTTTATTCCTTCCTCAGTCTGATGCCTTCTTTATTTTCTCTCTCCTAGCAAAGCTTTGGGGGATGAAGACACGCTCCTTTTCCACTTCACCAGCTGGCTGCCTTCCATTCCTGCCGCCCCCAAATGTTACAGCCTGATTTGCATGGTGTGTTTGTCTTTGCTAATCAAGCTGCGTACTCTGACAAGTCCTACGACATTGGACATGGCTGTTCTTCTAATTAAGGTGCTAATTGAATTAAATGGCTGCGGTAATGAGCAGATGAGCAGCATAAAAAGTAAAGAGTCAGATAGACCAATTAACAAAAGAGCTGAGCATAATTATAACATTTAAAATACATGCAGCTCTGTACCAATATTGTTAATTGTTACAGGGGAATTTATGATAATTGGCTCAACAACAGGCATGCAGGCTTAACCTGGGATGAAGCTTGTAATTAAAAAAATTATATTCAACACAAAATACAGAGCGGGGATAATTAACACTTGATTTACATAAAAGATGTTTATAAAGTGAAACAGAGTGCTGTACAAATGTTACACCAAGCACAAATTCTCCTGCACTGTGACATTTAGCAGTATTACAAAGGTATGAAAGCACAGGCCAGAATTCAAGCTTGTTTCAAACCTAAACATGGGTCAAGGCTGACTTCCATACCAGGGTGACCCTTACTGCATTTTGCTAGCAGAGGTCAAACAAAATCATGATCTCCACCCCGTTCCTATCTAACAGAGTTACGTCCTAGCTGTACCCCATCCGTGGATGCTGCTGTGCCTGCAAAAGAGCACTTTTAGCAGCTTGAGCTGAGCTGCCTACACTGGTAGCACAGCTGCCTTGGCAGAAAATCTCTTTCAGTTAACATGGTCTTGACTCTCTGCCCGGGGCTCTCCAGCACAGCCAGAGCAGCCGCAGCCTGGCTGGACCTTCACACTGGGGTCTTACCAAGCGTGACCAAGGCAAAGCCCTAGGAACAGGCCTGGGAACCATCTGGAGCCTGGGGCTCCATTTGTACCTGGTAGATTATGATTTTTTCCTGTGTTACCTGCAGAGCTATGTCCTCCCTTCCCCTCTGTTCTCCTTCTCCTCCCGGTGAATCACCAGGTTCTTGCACAGCCTCCTTCCTCTCCCCTTTCTTAGCCCGGAGAAGAAGACATTGGTCTGAATTCTCTCAGGCCAAGGAGGGGCCAGGACCTAAATCTCCCATGGCCTGCTTAAGTTCTCTAACTGGTAAACTAGCATATAGGAGGGCACATCATCCCTTACCGCTGTGTTATCAACGAATGGATCTAAGTGTTCACCTTTAGTAAAAGGTTTACGACTTGGATCCATATGTATGCAAAGGCTCTACTTCAGATATGCCAGTATGTTCAGCCATTCCTACAGGCTGGCTGCTGTATTTAGACCATTCCCTATGTAGTACATTGGCTGTCTGGGCCAATGTGCCAAAAACCTAGGGCCAAAACCACTCTGTGAACCCACCCTGAGCAAACTTCTGAGAACACTAACTTCTTTCCTCTGGTTCCACAGACATTCACCCTCAGCCTGTAGACCCTCCGCAGCTGGAGAACACTTGCATTATAGGATGTAGAAATGGGCCAAACTCAGCTGCAGCTGACAGGAAAATGCAAAATATCATTATGGGGTTGGTTTTTTTTTTTTCCATAAAAACTGATGAAAGAGTACTGACATTAACAATCTCGTGCTCCTCAGGCTTGTTGAAGGGAAACTACAAATGGTTTTGGTGCAAAATATCTTCTGACACTTGTGCATTGCCACTGTGAGATGTCAGTATCACTATCTCAAAGCAATTTTTTTTTTTGCAAGGCCTATGTACTAGCACAAAAATGTATGCTTATGCTGTCTGAGAAAGAGCAAGTGAGAAGCTCCTCAGTTATACTAAGTGTGTCTCACAAGCAGATATACAGAATCCGTGGGAGGGGTTTCAGAAAAGTACAGAACATAAACACAGGCATGTAGGTTTCTAGATGCTTTCAGGTTTGTGCTGCAGCTGCCGTTTATTACCCCTGTCTGCTCTCTGCCTGCAACTGTGTACAGCACTGAGACAATTAGTGGCTGGATGCTGCAATGCAAATAAACACATTACAGCGCCCAACAGAACCACATTTTGTCTTAATCTGTGATGATGTGCAAGGGAAGAAAAGAGCACAACAGCATTGTGGTGATTTTTAAAAAGGTTGTGGTTTCCAGCTCTTACCACAGCAATGTTGAAAACACTGCAGGGGTCTGTGGTGAAAGGACAATAGCCAAACCAACAGCAAAAGACAATTTCTAGCAGTGAGATTAGGAGCCATCATCAGCCAGCAAGGGATGCTGAGACTAAGAGTCTAAAACATTTTGAAGTTAAATGGTAATGCTGACAGGAGAGGTAGCCAGGGTTTTATCAGCATATGTTTGGTTTTCTTTCCTTATTCTCTAAGCCAATAGCCATAAACCTGTTTAGTCCACTGCTTCATCCCTGAATCTGACTCTCCACAGAGAAAATTAGGAATGAACATGAGTACTGTAACTAAAGCAGTCTGTAGTCAGTTGTCTGCTATGCATCACTGTACTGTTAATCACCATAACAGGCTCATTTATCCCTAAAATCTCTTCGTGGGTCTTTGGCAGAAAAAAACAATGTGCTAAGCTAACTCTTGATATACATGTCACTTTGGAATACCTTGGATGTGAATAGACAATAGAAAATTACATTTATAACCAGTTCAGGAAAAGAGATGTTGACAACTTGGAGAATTTATACATACAGATTAAAACCACCCTTTCTTCTTATTTTTTAAATATCTCAAAATGAGTTAGGGCTGGAACAGAAACAAGCAAGAAGTTACGACATTTCCTCAAAAATCTTGACATTTTAGGTCCTGATCCTGTAAATGCTTAGGCACAAACCTAAGTTAGGGTGTAATTACTTCTATTGAACTTAATGGGGCTACTAATATGGGCAAAGTTGGGTCTGGGCAGACGTATTGAGGAATCACAGCTAATTATGCATAACTTTTGTCACAAAACATACTGACTAGTAAGGCAAATTGTCTCAGTTATACTGAGAGTATTGGCTTTTGCATGACCAAGTATGCTCTGAAACAGTGCATTTACATAGCTGTCCTTACAATGGAACCTTAAAAATAGCCTTGATTTGCTGATGAAGGTAGCAAAACTTCTACAGTAATCTAATTTCCTTGACTTTAAAACATGAAGTAGCATTTTCTAGATTTTGATGGATCAAAATATTTATAATGCTTATTCATATGCTATTGTTTATTTCACACAGATGGTCAAAAACTCACAAAAAAAATCACTAAAACAATGTCTAGGGCCAGAATATCCGAAAGTAGAGTAGCAGTCAGTCAGTTGTTTGTATTGTTCAAAAATCTATATAATTCCATAGTTTAAACAAAATTCTAGGATAGCCTTTATTTCTTTATTCATCAAACCTTATTGCTAAGTAGTGATTGGACAGATGGTGTGAGCTACATGGGGGTTTTGGCACACGATATTATATCTGTTCACTGACTTAATGAATGCATATTCCCAGCACAATTAGTCAAATGTGTATACTTGAAAATCAATTTCAAGGGATGTTTTTTCTTATGCCAAAATTGCAGGCCATATTATTTAGTCAACATGCAAAAGTTTGCTAAATATTTTGGCCAGTAAAACATTCAGATCCCTGTCCAAGGGCTGTGAGTCTAATAGTTGGTGTAGTGAACATACGAGAAGCAACAAGTGACAGGAGGCAAGTCACTGGAAAAGTTCTTTGGATGTCTCACATATGCTTTCACTCAGCCACAGTCTCCAACATTTGTCATGGTCACAGGTCTATCCTGATGCATCACAGAGGTTTAAGGTGAAAGGACATTACATTTTATCATGGGATATGTAGTAAAGCCAATAGCAGCAATCGGAACAAGAGCTGAAACGTAATCTCCGTAGACCATTAATACATCTCCTGTACAAAGACGTGTCCAGAGAAAATATTTCAATTCACCTCAAAATCTAATTAAATTATGCAAAATAACAATTTTGGTTTCACTTTTTCCAATGGAAAAAAAAAAAATCTTAGTAATCTTAAAACTTTCCCACTACCTACTTCAATTTTGCATTTGCAGCGACTTAATTTTCTGTTGAGCAGATTGAAAAAAGTCCTGACCAGTCAGGTGTAATGGTAAAGTCAGCCCTAGATAGTAACTCAAGTATTTGCAGAAAATGAGTTAAAAATGAGCAAAAGATTATTAAAACCAGGACTGAATATTCATTGAATTATTTTGCTAAGTTAATACTGCTCTAGCAGCAACTTCTTTTTCTTATGCAAGTAAGACTACCATAGGTTTCACCAAGACCTAAATATTTGCAGAATGGTGTCCAGCCATAGTTTCCTAGGATGAATATACCCTGTTGGTTAATATTTTCAAATTTTCCTAAGCATGTAACAGAACAGCAAGCAATATCAGCAGAGTTGACGGCAGCATCATTTGCTTACCTGTGCCCTTTCAGATCTATAGGTACATCCTCATTGTAGAAATACATAATACAGGGAGCTGCATCAGTGAACCCGATGACAGGTCTACAAAGGAGGCAATCACCATTTCTTTGGCTGTATCAGGAAAACGGGCATATGAGAGAGGCTCATTACTGATCTTTCCAGCAGGGGTTTACCCAGTACTGCCAGCTTTAAGAAATTCAATAATGTGTGAGTCCAATCAAAATGATAGAGAGACACAATACCTTGGCTGACAAAATCTATGGCTCTGGGAGCAGATGCTTTAAAGGAAGGATAACACTTCTTGAATTGAGATCCCAGCAGAGGTGACAATATGTCTTCCTAGCCCGGGTTGCCACAGGATAGACTTGAAGATCAGAAACTAGGCCCAGAAGTTTTAGGAAAAAGAAATTTTTACTGTGTGTTAAAAAGCATGTCAACAACCAGAATGTGAACATCCAGTACAGGGGCTTTAACATGACTGTCTCACTTTCAATCTGGGTAGCATATATTCTACCCCAGCCCACACGTGCTTCAGGTTATGGTTTTGTCCATGAAGATCGGCAGGATACATCCTTGTACCACCTTCAAAGTGACCTTAGTTTTTGTATTTCAAGTATATTAGAGGCCTGCTTAACTAACTCCAAAAACCACCGTGAACAAAGGAAGAAAGTAAGAAAAGTATGGCCATGGCCCAGCCTGCAAATGAAAGAAGAAATCTCCCATAACATGAATGTTTAAAAATAAAAATGCTATAACTGCAACCTGGCTGTGTAATTTATATATATAGGGAATCTTTCAGCTGGCCAGAGATGCTATAATTATACTACAGGAATCTGACTATGAATTTGGCATATCACTTTTGAAAACATGCCCCAGGGTTTCCAAGCTGCCATAATTTTACTTGAGCGGTAATGGAATAAATACAATCTAGATACACGTTGCTGTTCTTCAGCATAACTACTTCTTCAGGCAGATTTACCATAACGCACTCTGAACAGAAAAACTATGGCTCATTTACAAATGTAATTTCAATTGAGGATAGTTTTCCAATCTTCTTTCATTTGAGTCTCAATTGAACTTCTTCTCCTTTTTGATGGCATGATTAGACATTGTGAGAGCTGTTGCAGATTAGTCAAGCACAGAGAGAGTAAATTGGGAAGGATGTTTTATCAGTGCACGTCACAATATATGAAAGCAGATGTGTATGCTCTGAGCTGTTCCCTCAAATTACTGTTATAGAATAATTTAGCCCTTTTGATTCTCACAGATTACTGCTTCCACTGATCGTGCTGTCAAAATCAAAGTGAGCACTTCATTCCGCTTTTATTCATGCCAGATCTATTTTGCTTTCATAATGAGCAGATATTACCACTGCACAAAGAGGATAAAGACATTCACAGTGATAGATAGGCGAGAGATTAAATGGGATCTTTATGACTTCTTCAGCCATCAGTTTTGACTGTGCGATAAGACGAGTCGAGTTGGGCACTGATTTGTTCTTTATTGGAGCCAATATTAGCATGAGCTTACCAGTGCACAGTCTGATAAAATCCATTTAAGGTGGAATCTGTATAACAATACATGAGTTAAAAAAACTTCTCCTATAAAACACATCTTCAGCAACCTCTGCAAAGGCAAAATAATCCATTTCAAAATTATAACTCCTGACTTTCTGGGGCAATAATTAATCTATAATTCTGTGATTTAAGGGTCAAGTTCGGATAATCAACACTCCTGGAACCACAGGTTTAAATCCTCACTCTCAGATCACCACTTAGTTTGCTATTGTTCTAAGGGATGTTTAGGCGACACCAAGCCCTACATGATCTACCCAAGTTCTACAAGTTGTGTGGTGAAGTTACCCTACTTTGCTTGGCTACAGGCTTTCCACCTGCCTCACGATCCTGTTGCGCACACAGTCTTTCTCCCACCTCTCCTCCAGCCTGCAGAAAGAGCAGTGTTACATGTCTATAGCTTGCAAAGTCCTTTACCGTAAAAGATCCCATAGAAATACTATCAGATAAGGGCCAGTTAAAGTGTATTACAGGCAAATTTGAATGGGGGGAACTTGGAGCAAACTGGGGAACTCCACTGGGAAGCCAAGACTTTGATAAATAAAGACTGTCATGTTTCCTTTTCTAATATCTCAGTTTGGGGATGGGGATCACATATCTTTCTGGCAGCACAAGTTTTGCTGTTTTTCATTCTAGTAGCAGATTACAACTAAGTTATGGAAGGAATGACACCTGAACCATGCTACCTGTCACCTCTGTGGATGTTGTGATTCCTATGAAAATGGGAGTACAGGAGATGTGTATTTCCATTCTGCAGTCTGAGACTCTTGGGACCCAACCCAATTGCTCAGCTGAAGGTCCAAGCACACCATTTCCTCCTCAGGATTCCCTGGTCTGCTGTGGTTGAAGGAAAGAGCTATCACAGATAAACTTGTGGTCTGGATGGATCAGCATCCAGAGTTGCAAATGGTTGCATTAATTATACCCAAATTATCCGTGGATTTTTGACTAGCAAATCAAAGCAAAAAATCTTCTGAGGGACAGATTTTTTAGGAGATCTGACTCCACCGTGATTCTGGGATTAATTGTAAAGAGCTGAAGGGGTTGGGGGACAATTTTCAGTTCCAGATGCCAATTCCAAAGAGTATCAAAATCAATTCTGTCCTGTTTCAAGGCAAAGGTATTTGTGTGCTTAGCACATTTATGTAATTTACTATTCCTCTGGATTGTGAGTGGGCCCAAAAGCACCAATCAAAGTTGGAGTCTCACTGAATTGGATTTTGTTCCACCACTTGCTGAAAGACTGCTCTGCACTCTCTGCCAGATTTTCTTCATAGGGTACCCATGACCCTATCCAAGGCTCTCTCCACATGTAGAGACCCCACAAGGACTCTACAAATCTTCCAGTCCTATACAAGACTTCTCAGTAGCTGATACTATGCAGTTATTCACTTCAGTCGATATCAGAAGTATGTTTCACATCTGTTAAACCAGCACACACAACATAGCCACAAGGCAGGGAACTGGTTTTTATCCTTCCTTTACTTTTATTATGATGAAATAGTTCAACTGCTTGGGCAAAAATATTTTCTTTGTGCATTTTTCAGTGTGCTAAGGAAGCAGTTGGTTAATACATACTTCTGTAGGAAGTAGAGAGTTAATAACCACTCCCTATGATGACCTGGCTGTAGATGTAATTTCTTGCATCTGTAATTATGTTATATATATGTAATTATCATTCATATATTAGCCAATATTTTATTTCAAGGTGTAAGTCCAACTAACTCAATAGACATCATGCTAGTGAATATAGTCCTGTATAATCAAAATGGACAAATTATAACAGGTCAGTGTTTTTTTGGATCAGGTTATATTTTATTATTTTTTTCATACACTGGAAGATTAAGATAGTCTCAGTGGAAACCAACATTTGCTGTCTTCTCCAGTTCTCCAAAATGGCTTTGATTCCTGATGCTGTTCTTTGTTGTGATACAATGCAGCAGGGTGTATCTTGACTTAAAAGGACAACCGTCTATCCATGTATTCAAAGGATTGTTCGCTGTCTGCTGTTTTCAAATATCTTTCATGTAGTCTTCATGTGAATGTGCAGTAAGCAATAAAGTTCTTGCCATCATAAAATAGTCTTAAGTAGGCAGTGAAGTAGGATCACTCTGAATGCACTGCTTTTAACAACAAACACCTTCATAGCCACCTGTCAAAATGTCCTTTGCTTATTCAGCACTATTTTTCACATTTTAGAATTAAATATGGAAAATTATGAGTGGATTATCAGGGGACTTTAACATTCTAGGGCAATTACAGAACTAAGCAGGCCCCAAATCCAAGCAGGAATTGAGATTATGTTTCTATATCCCTTCCAATGAATAAGCCAAATCCCAAAATTCTATTAAAAAAATTTTCAAATAAATACCATTGGAGGAAACTAAAACATTTATGGACATCTCAAGAGTGCCAAGGCTGAAAAAAGCATAATACAACCCAAATCTAGATAAACGAAGCATCCAGAAGCAACTATTCACTTTACAATATACATCATCTGTATTAAGAGACAGGTGAATAGAAAATGGACAACAGAACAACAGCCACATGAAGTTCACACTCAGCTTTGGTTAGAAGAAGTGCTGAGCTCTCTCATCAGAGAACGAATTCAAGGAGACCCAACAGGTCCTTGTCATTAGCCATCTTACATTTTCTCCTTATTTTAACCTCTGTCACAAGTTTGGTATTTGGACCAGATTTACTACCTATTTTTTACAAGTCATAGGTTTTCTGAGAAAAAAAGACCTGACCTGATCTGTTGTTTTGCTTTAAGATAGTAAGAAACCCACAGCTTTGAGACAGCAATTGATTTCAGTTAAGTCAACATCATTCCTTTGCACAGGCAATACAATCCCAAATATACAGGCAGTGCCCTCCACCATATAACACCCCAAATTAAGATTGGCAAATGACAACCTCTTCTTATTCTGCCTTGTATTACCAATATCCTGTAGGTAACAGTCATAAATAATTTTCTTGTCTTCATCCATGAAAAGACAACTCCCCTGTGCTCTTAAACAACCAGGGACAGATGACTTTGCCTCCAACCCGGTTGACAGTGCTGACCAGAGGCAGGGCGACAGCAAGATATGTGTTCTTACAGACTGTGGTAGCAGCTGCATTGCAAATATATGACAGAACCTATCAAGAAAAAAACAATTATCAAATGGGTTGCTGCACCTTGTGTGCACATCTTAATGTTCCTTAACACGTAAAATCCATCTTTTCTTACACATTCAGGGAGTGAATTAAAAGACCTCTTTAAAAGAATCCCATACTGGGGATATCTATGGGAATTAAACTTATACCAGTGAAGAGTTCTCGCTTAATTTGACCTTACTTTTACTCATCTGAAAAAATACAAATAGATCCAAGTTATGTAGTTTACCTATTACTTTAAAAATCCACAGATGTCATAAATGTTTTAACTGCTAGTACTTCTCAGTGAGAAACCAAGGAGGATTCCCCACTGTGGTTATAGCAAGAGGCTGGAGAACTGGGGCAAGGTTTTGGTTCTGTTGGGCAAGACAATTTGATCTGCATCTCAGCGCCTCAAGTTTAATAATGTATCATTTCTTCTCTCTTTCTCATTTACTTCCATTTTAATTTCATTGGATAAACAATTGTCTTTAAACACCTATAAAATCAGCATCACCTCTATACTTGAAGGTTTTGATATTAGGGTATTATTAACAATGATAATGGCTGGGTACTTGGCATAAGTTCACAAACTTCTAAACCAATGCCCACAGCAAACCTTACCCGAGTTGTGCAGCTTGGCATGGGAGACTGTGCTAGCCACCTTTCCAGACTTACACCGGGCACAGCAGTGCCATGTACCTGGAGCATGTTTGGGATGGCCAACGGCAGCTCCTCCAGCCCCCAGCACCAGGAGCCTTCACAGAGCTGGCCACAGCACTGGGAGAATCACCTGTAGCACAGGCTTATGTCAAAGGCATTGCCATGACCACAGCTGAGAACATCTGGATTGAACTAAAGCTTAATTGGGATGACATTAAGAAATGGTAATGATTTCTGACATGAATGAATTATGGACTGGTGCCATTCTCAGAAGAACATTCTTATCTTTGCTAAAGTTGCCTTAAGGAGATAAGGAAACACATTAAGAAGGAACCTAAGCCATTATTCCAGCTAAAACCCGAGGTGCTCAAAATAAAATATCATCACATTGAAGGATTAGTGGCTATAACTGCAGGTAGGTATGTGCCATATGCTGAATACTATACCCAACTGACGCTGTTTGTCTACACTAGTCTTAAAAGGAGACATTTGTAAACAGAAATTTATCCAAAGGTCAGGAAAACATGGCTTTCACGGACAGTGGGTTGTCAACATACCTGAAAGGCTTATAGAAAAGAAGACCATCTGGGATGAGTTATTTTTATGTCATTTTACATTCCATAGAGATGAAAGCAGAAGTGAGAAAATGCAGCATTGTGAGTTAGTATAGATCTGTCTGAAGCTATCAAAGTAGCTTCTCATTCAAGTTTAACCCAAAAGAACCATTAATGTCATAAGCATATGGCAAGGTGCAAACCAAAATTGTTCGTGTGACCTAATATGCTTCCTTTATAACAGATGCAAGATGTCCAGGACCTAAAGCATTGGTGAGAAGAATTGGTTTTGTGCTTGTATTCGTCAAAGAAATAGGCAAAAGACCAGACTAAGAAAGAAGCAGGGAAGGACATATACCAGCTTGTTAAGTAGCACGGCCCTTAGGAAAAGTCTTAAGAAAACTGGGAGTTTGTGGTTGCCCAAGTGTTATCTTAGAGAGATTTAGAGTGATGAGAAGCAACAGCAGACCTTGTTGCCTGGCTCCTGCCCAGTTCAGGGACACAAAACAGTGCAGCCTTTGTATGTAGACTGGAGCAGAGGTTCCTACAGCCCAGTCATTTATTCATTAACCTTATGGGAACCATCTATACAGCCTCAGCTGAGTGCTGAGAACAAAAAAAAAGTCACAGTAAGGGATGCAGAGTCAAGGAGGGTCCCTGCCTGGGATGGGCATAGGCAGTGACATGGAGAAGCAGGCACCACCAGAATCACCAAATGGGGAAGAGATGCCTCTGCCTTCCCCCTCTCCCCTGATTTGCAGCAAATGTGTTACCGATGTCACCTCTGTCACAGTTCTGTGAGCCCATGTCCCCAGAGTGTTAGAGTGAGAGCTGTGCCATAGAGCAGGGACAGCCCTGCCCCAGTGCTTTTTGGCAGCAAGGCAGCTTAAAAGAAGACCAACAGATTATATTTGCACTAAAGACTCCTGTGAAATCGTGTGAGCAATCTGCATTTGGGTAAATTTACTGCCATTTTGCATTTGGCAAATATGGTGTTCGTAACTGCCATATTGTTGTGCCTCTCACAAAAGGCAGGGATGATGGACAGCATGCAACCACTGTGTCCTTCACACCAAATATGCTTTTCCTGCCCATGGTGAGGAGCACAGGCAGACTGCTGGGAACAGTGGTGTTTAACTCGCTTTTGAATGACACTCTGGCCATTTAATAACCTCTGCTGTTCCCTCATTTAAGCTACTGTCACAGTTTAAGATTTTAGCAGGGGAGGAGCAAAGCCACTGTAAAAGTAAAAAACAAAATGCTTCAGAGAACTAGAAGATGAAAGGAAGAAAAACAGCTGTTCCTGATGTTAAATTCAATGGCAGTAAATCCCCTTCTTTTTTCCAGTAGTTCTTTCCAGAAATAATTTACAGTCCAAAACGTGTCTCATGGCATACAAATCAATCTGTATTGAGCCTGCCTGCCTTTAGAGAAGGTCCAGAAGGGGAAAAAATAAAAATGGACTGTAAATAGTTGTATTGTGACACATTTTTCACTTTGAAGATGTCTGTAATTTATGTGATTCACAAAGTTTAAATGAAAGTCCAAGTTGTCCTTCTGATGACGGTCCCCATTCTGCAGTAAGGCCAATGGACTACCAAGGGGTTCATCACTGCTGCAGAGGATCTGGCTCTGGACTTGTGCAGATGTGCTCTGCTTGGTCCTGAAGATGCAGCAAGCCTAAACCACGCAGTGACAATCAACACCAACAAACAGTCACCAAAACAAGGCTGTGCTGTTTCACCCCCAGTTCTAGAACGAAAGCAGCTCCATTTGGTCCGATCACTGTGTTTTAAATACTTTGATAAAGTTTCCACCTTAAGGATTGCGGGGAGGAAAAAATAGAAAAGCAAACTGCAGAATGTAGACTGAAGTACTTGCGATCCTTGTGACAAATACTAATGTATAAATCAGCAGCCCAATCCAGGCCCGGGCCGCTGATCATGTTCTTTGCTGAAATGTCACCTGTTCCTATCTAACGATTTGCATAATGCAAAGCTTCTCACTCGTAAAATACAGATTAAGAGGGGAAGCAAAGAGTCATTCTCGAACCACAGAGCCATTTCAAACAAAAAAAAAAAAAAAAAAAGCAGGCTTTGCTATTAACCCTGTCATAGCCACAGGCTTTATTTCCCTTTTTTGCATTTGAAATGATAGCTCCATTTGGAAAGGAAAATAATCTGTTAGATCCAGCCTCGCTTTTTTAATTTGTTTGCTTCATTTCTGTTAGACTCTCAAATTCAACATGAACAGAAGTGAAATAATTAAACCATTTAACACTGGAACTTTAATGAAACATTTAACTGGTCTCACAGAGCCAGTCTGAAATGCATGGATGTCTATCGACAGATTCCTGCCAACTTCAATGGGGTAAGGCTCTAGTAGCCATTTTGAGGAAGTTCTTTTACTATTTTTTTTTCCCATACTTTTTAATTTACCATAAGGTGTATGTCTCTGAGTTCTATCTCACTGCCTAGGAAGAAGGGGGGCTTTTTTTTGTTTCTTTTCCTGCAGTGAAGACAACAGTGCTTACGGCTGCACAAAATTCTTTTAAATCAGCTTTATGCAATGTTAGCTTTATATTGCTAATAAAAAGCATTCAGAGCACAGCTGGAGTGACAGGCACAAAAATAGGAAGGCATGTTGAACTGAATATTTCAGGATTGAAAACAATTTGAATTGCTAAAGATTAGGATGAGGCTTATCCTTTCCCACATTATCCTAACAAAGAGCGGACTCCTGTTGGGCTCTCAGTTCTACCTGTAAGCAGCTGGTCTTGGCCATCACCAGAAACTGGGTGCTGGTGTTCATTGGGCTCAGGCTGGCAACTCCTTTGTTCAAACTGACCGTACTGTTCTGAGGCAGAGTTTAAGCTATTCAAAGGATGGATGCTGTTTTCTTGCAAGAACTTCAAACTTGCATACGCGTGTATAACGATACAAGGGAGGCCATGGTCCTGACTGCAGCATGTGCCGCATCTTCTTCCTCAGGCCAGTTGTGTCAGGCAAACCCCCTGCTCAAGCCAATTGGCCTAGGCAAGGCATTATAATAGCTTAAGATCTCTGTACCTAAAAGACAACTTCTTTCTGCGCACTGTTGTGACAAGATGGGAGATGGGAGCACGCGCTGATGCTGCCACGTCCTGTGTTCGATTGCCTGCAGAGCAGCAGTGGGGGATTTTCAGAGGAAAGGGTTTTGTCCTGGCATTCCCCACCACGCTGCCAGCACCCAAGCCCATTAACCTTCAGGGAATGGTTCAAAGCTTATCTATTTTCTTGTGGTCCTGAACTGTAAGTTGCTGAAGTCTCCCTGCCTCGGCAAGAGAGGGTGTTTAATATGTCATACTGAGGTTGCTGCACCCCACTGCACTGTGCAGGCACTTCTGTTTCTTTCATGAGGCTGCATTTGTTCACTCACCACTGATTAAACTGTTTCATGTTTTTTTCCTGAAGATTTTTAAATCCTGGGGAAAATAAATAAGCAAACCTGAGCATAGTACGGTGCAATAATAAACACTAAGGCTGCAGCCATTTCTCATAAGCACACCCATGGGCAGGAGTGGCAAGCATGCTACTTGCATGACTAAAGATTGGGCCAATTACTTTAAGATAAGGCAGAAAGCTTTGAAACATTAGATATTTTCTGCTTATTCAGAGATACTTTTCTTATGATACAAATCTGAACAGGAATATGAGCTTGAAAATAACCTGAAGTTTTAAGAGACCTTAGGGAAGAAAGTGTGGTAAAACACATAATATTTAAGACTTGCAGAGATCACATAAGAGCAAAAGTTCTTACTTGATGCTGGAAGATGAGTTTAGACATAAAACTCAACACTGGTTTCCATGGGACTCATGAAACAGGCTTTCCAGAAAATCTTCTAGGTCCATCTCCTTATGTCTGAAAGATAATCCTTTCCCACAGAGGTTTACGCCCCTCCTTACTGCCTGTTTTCACAAAACTTGTCAGAAATTTCTGTGACTTTATCAGTTCAGTCAAGATTGTCCAAAAATTGTGACAAAAACATGGACAAGCAGTGACCGACAGAACAGGACTTCATTGAAACAAAGCTAAATATGGAAAACAAGGAGATGCAGCTGATGAGAAGAAACTGGAAAGGGGACATCAGAGACAAATTTTACATAGCTACACCAGTGAATTTTACATAAGCTTAACTACAGATCATGTCAAAGGGTGGGAAGTATATTACTGTTTTTTTGCTTCTTAATCTTCTCATTTTATCGTTGATCTTTCAGTATCCAGTCTAAAAAAAGATACCGTCTGAAGTCAAGGGCAAGAATATAGAAAAAAGTCGCTTGGAAGGGAATCTAACTAGGTTCTAAGCACTGATGGCTGTGAAGACTGCCAGAGAGACTTTTTTTGTAATGCTTTTAGTAAAAATAGGCACAACTACCATACTAACATTAACAAAAGTTACTGGGAATATTTCCCTGTGAACTATCTGGGATCATCTCTTCTTCCAGGTACTTCTAGTTTTCTGATGTGGCATAGGGAGGCAGAGAAAGGTGAGAATAATGCTAAGGAGGGACACTCCATTACACCTGGACTTTCCCCTCCTGCATCACCACTTTCTTCTCCATTAGTGATTCTTGATCCCATTGTCATTCTCACTCTTGAGAATCTGCTGGCAGTTCACCCTATACTGCATCCTCTTCCTGGAAGTCTATGGACTAGATGGTCTAATGGGTCTTTTCCATCTCACAATCTGTGATTTTTTTTCTTTATACAGTACTTCATTCCCTGTTTCCCCTTCCATCTCCTTCTGCAAATTGAGACTGGCTGAGAGGAGGCTTAAAAGAGAATGAACTGTCACTTAAACTCTCTGCATCACTCAGTCATCCTTATAAACGAGGATCTCATATGGCTTCAGCTCTGTCAGGAAAGCTAAGCCTCTCAAAATTTCTCAGTATTCAAGATGTGCAGAATAAACTACAAAGAGCAGGTTTATCCACAAATACTTGTCTTTCAAAAGTAGCATTGCTGCTCAAGGGTGCTTGCAGCATGTACACTGACACACACACACACAGAGCCTTCAGAAGCTTCAGCACTTCCAAAAAAGCATCTGCACTGTCCAGCTTACCATAAAAGCTGGGGGAATTTTTACATGAGTGTTTGCATTACACAAAGGGAACTGTAGGATTCTGTAGCCTGATCTGCAGTTGGCATAAGGCTGTATATACTAGTGCCTTCTCTGGAGGCAGGCTAACTTACCAAATCTAAACTCTGTCTTAATTTGCACTGTACTTTTAGGATTATGGACTGCCTTTGACACTGGGAGAATTCATTCCCAAGATCTATCCTGATGCACTTTTTAATGCTGATTTTGTTATGTTAACTCTATTCCCCCAACAGGTGAAACTGAGCTATCTATAGACACACTTAATTAACACAGGCCTCTTTAAGTGACATCCCGAATCTTCATATAGAGGCTACCACTTATTTATGTCCAATGTGGGCAAAGCATGGTAACACCTGCAGTACATCTGGACAGGTACTGTGCTGTTTGCTGTGTTGCTGACTAACCGATACAGTTCTGCTCTCAGAGAATCAATGGCAGAACAGCAGTGAATATTCACTTCTGGTGAGAATTGCAAGGATCCAAAGCAACAAAACACTTAAATACAGATTTAAGTCACAACATTAATTGCTGAATTGGGAGCAGAGCTGAACACTGCTACCTCTATGAGATACTTTTCCTAATATAAGAAGCAGACTTATATTTTCAGCAGCATTATGCAGTATATTCCGTCCTGTTGTATTCCACCATTTCTAAACCTTTTTTAGTATTGCCATTGCTCAGACCCTTTCATCTTATTTTATAGCGATAGCTAAGATTATCATTCTCCACTTATATTTATTCAAGTTAAACATTGTTTTGCACAAGCTGTCTATACAAAATAATAATAATAAACTTGTTATTGCTGTGCTTGAGTCCAAACAAAAGGTGAGCTGCTTTTGTACTCTATTGAGAATTCTGTTCATCTTCAGAAAAAAAAAATAATGGAGAAATAGACATGGGGAGAGAATAAAATAGGTTGCAGGTTCAATGGGTATTATCTGAAATATTTAATAACTCTAGTATCACAACTCTTTGGTTATAATTCTGTCCAAAAGAATAGATGTGATATGACCATTCTCTTTCTTTTTGTTGTTTTTTTTTTTTTTTTAGGGGGGTCTTTTTTGGACAACCAATCAAGAAAAGTGAGTTATTTCCCCCTCCAGTTCTTTCCCTCTGCTTCTGTCTCTTGAGAACAATTCCTTTGCAGATTCTTGCAGCTGAGATTATGGTCCCATTTCTAATCAGTTACAGGATGCATTTGTCTGTCTTGAAGTGGGCCAATGTGCAAGATAATAAGATTTTTTACTTTCTGTGCTCAGTTACAGTAAAGAATTCAAATTTACATAAACATCATGTACTGATCAAGTTCTTTCTTAGAAATACCTCAAAGGTAATCTGCTTATTATTTAATTGAAACCGTAGGATTTTCACTGCAGATAATTCTTACATTTTCTAGGATATGAAAATCTGCACTAGACAATGCCCTGAGGTATAGAACTGCACAGACCTGAAAGGCAGAGAATGTTAGACAAAATGCCCCAAATGAGATTTAAAACACCTGATATTAAAAGCAGCCCCTTGCATTCACTTGCATGTAACAAATCTTAAAATTTACCCAAGGTAAAAAAGATTGTAAGGTCAACTCCACTGTGTTTTTACCAAAAACCACTAAGGAAAAATACAATAGGAAGCAGAAGAAAATATATTTTGTCCTTGATATTCCCTTGAATGGAGGCAATGTGCTAGAATTTGCATTTTACACTCGGGGGCCCAGTTCTCTCCCCCCGCCTGAACCACTCACCCCTGCTGTAGAAGTCAATGGGCGTTCGGTGTTCCTTGCTGAGGCAGAATTGATTCGCTTGCGTTTCAGAGGCTTATAACTCAGCTCTTTGCAGTGCAAATAAATTGACAACTTTTCCAAACTATGAACAACCTGCTTACTCCCTGTAATCTTAGATAATGGAATATATGTATGTGACATATGCATATAGAATAGAATAGAATAGAATAGAATAGAATAGAATAGAATAGAATAGAATAGAATAGAATAGAATAGATTTCAGTTGGAAGGGACCTACAATGATCATCTAATCCAACTGCCTGTTATCAGTATCTTACCTGTTAAAAGCAAAAAGAAATCCCAGAAGCATGGAAAAAAAGTGAAAAAAATGAAGTTTTTACATCTGTACGGATAATACTAGGGGAAGTAATATCTATGATACTCTGATCCCTGACAACCCTTTCTTACTAGCTAAGTAGTCATCCACCCCCTGGTTTGGTATGGGTTACCTGAGAAAGCAAGCTGTTGGCAGATCTGTTTTCAAGCAGCAATACTTTGAAAGGAGTATCTATTATCTGTGGTGCAGTTCATATGTATAAAAACATAGCAGTTACTTTTTCATTGTAGATGTTTGGTTAAGATATCTGAAAGGAGGGAAGGAAGAATCTCCGCTTTAATATATTTAGAGCCACCTTGTGGTCTCTTTTTGGATATGTCCTTCACCCTCTCCTGGGAGCTGACAGAGTTTTGATGCCTCTCAGGCACCCATGTGCTGAGGGCTGTTCCCATCACACCAGGCACTGCCATCCCCCTCTACCCCACCACCACCAATACAGAGACCTGAGGGAACTTGCCATATGCTTTGATTATAAGCTTTTTTTTGGACTGAGGGAACATAGTTATTTGTTTAGGCTCCTGCTTCATAACATTGTCTCCCAGACAATACCTTAAAAATATTTAATAGAACTTAAATAAGGTAAAAAGAATAATTAGAGAGTGTGAAGGCATTCTGCTCTTTCAGCCTTTCCAACCAGTTTCAGAAAGCTGGAACCTGGTGATGTTTTTAGTATTTTTCCAAACCCAATGAGAGACTTATCCATCTGTACCATAGGACAACGGTGGTAAAAATTTCCTACAGCATATCTGAAATACTGATTCACAATGCAGAGAGTCATAAATGGATTTCCAACTTGTGCAATAGTTCTGGTTAAAAAAAAGAGAAAAAGTGTCATAATATTACCTTCTTATACATCTCCTTTTTACAAATATTCAAAGCAATATATGGTGGCACCGCCTTGGCTTAGTAAAACCTTTTTATGGGATAACTTTAACATATAAAGTCAGAAGATTATTAATATTTTTGAAGCTAAACAAGTGTTTTGTTGAATCAAGGTCCAAAATTTTTCCTGCGATTTTATTTCTGTTGGTGCAGGAGAGGTAAGTGGGAGTCAGGCAGGGCAAGACACATCTGAGTGAACGGAGTTATCTATACAATTTAAGTTAGTAACAAACTCATTCATCTGCTCCTGTTATAACCCACAGAGGGCAATGGGCAAATTTGTGGCACAATTCATAGGTGCCTACAGCAGGTTTGATAATCCATGTCCTGGAACTGCCTCTCCAACAACTCTGCAGGTGATCCATCTCCAGTGCAGGTATCTAGAGGGCAAATTCCAACGCAAGGTGAAATTACTGTTACCCATGGTCTCTGCAAAAGTTTTCTCATCTCTGACAGCATCAATAATTTAGGTTTGCTTGTGCATAAATTTAAACTAATATAGCTAAGGGTGTGTTTAAAGCCAATTTAAACAAAGGGTGGAAAACATGGATGTTCTTAAATCATCCTAGAACATCTCACATTTCCTTACCTCTTTCAAGTGCGGGGGTTTGTACCAGTATAATTTTTAGCTCTGTGCACGATTAAATTTTTTTTCCCTCAATTAACACCTCTGTCAAAGCCTCCTGAAGTCAATGAGAGTCTTTTCACTGACTTCATTAGATTTTGGATCCACTCAAATCCTTCAGTTCATGACCTGTAATGATTCCAGTAGGCTCCAGTGGAGCGGCACGCTGAGAACCACCACCCATACACAAAAGTATATGTTCACCTCCCAGTGCATTCCCCAAGCTACTATTTGCTGTTTTCTTAAAATACAGTAAATTTCCCACTCCAGCCACAGTGAAGAAGGTGAAGAGCCTGGAAATATGTTGACAATGAATTGCTTTCATTTTCCTCCCATTCAGAGGGAGATCCCACCAGCAGCTTAAGAAACAAGACATATATTTTATTTGCATTTGAAAACAAGAGGAAATTTAAAAAAAAAAAAAAAGGTGTTTTCCCCTCCTTTGGATAAAAGGACACTTTGGATGTTCCTCATGGGCTTGTTGAATACTCTTTTCTCTCCCTGGATGTGTCTATCTAAGCAGCACTGCAAGGGTACTTGTGTGCTCAGGCAGTTCCCCTAGGCTGGAGCTCAACTCCAGTACCCCCAGCCTGGGGGCTGCCCATACCACTTTTCCTAGCCCAGGCACTGCCATAGGCACATGCCCAACTCATCTCTGCTCAACACAATCTGTCATGGAGACAACACAGCATGGGCAGAAAAAGGGCAAATTTTTTGCCCTAATCATGGACAGGAGCCAGAACATGACCTCTGGAAAAGATCATAGAGAACGCTTATAGAAAAGAAATGTCTCAATATGTCTTAAGAGGATATGATAGGACTATCCATCCCACAGGGCAGAATGAACACAGAGCAGCGAGGAAAAAAATCTCACTCTGAGCTCAGACACAGCCAAGTTACCGTGTTACATCAGCAGACTCATGATAGGTCGGTGCAGGTCTGGAGGCACCCCACCAAAATGCAACCTGTACTGGTGATGTGCAGGAATGGGATGGCACGTCTGAACAGTTGGCACTGGAGATGGAAGAGGAAGGAGCAGATAGGGCTTTGTACACTATGGAAAGCAAATGGAGAATAAGGAGCAAGAAAGAAGAACGGCTTGGTCCATGCAAGGAGACTGAGCAAGCTGCAGTGGGCAAAGGTATCATGGAGATGTGGAAAAGAAGAGAGGAGAAGAGGAGGACTGGTTGCGGCAAGTAGGGAAGACTTAGCCCAGTTGGCCCCTAAGTGGCTTGGGAGGGAAGGGGAAAGCAAGGAGAAGGAGGAGTGGCTTTGCCCACCAGGCTGGGGGATGGGGAAGGCACTGGAAGGAGGTGGTTAATAGACTGCACTCAGCTGCCTCACCAGGAATGGCAGTGACACCTGACTGGGAACTTGGGGAAAGAGTTGGCGGCTTATTAAAGCAGCCGGACCCTGGCTGAACCCCACAACTACACGCTAGGATTGCTGTGTGCCCCTTGATAACTCACAGCTGCTGATAAAGTCCACTGGTAATGGCTTTTTGCTAATGAGAAAAGTGCTGCTGATTATGACAAATAGCCTTGGACCAACAGGCTAAGCTGCTACATAGGCTCCCAATTGTCAGTCTGGGTGATTTTTGCATTTCATTATTTCTTTCCTGACGTCCTGGCTCCTTCTATCCTTAACGTACTCCCAGAGCCGTGTGTCACAATTTTAATAACACTTCTTTATCTCAATTTTTTCCTCCTCTCTCCACGGGAGCTGGAAACAAAAGGCTGTTACAGAAATAATGTTTAACCTCGCTGGTGTGCTGCAGAAAAAGAAACCCCACAGCTATTGTTCAAGAATTAAAAAGGTGTAAATAGGGCAGATAGAACCCACTCAGGCCTTAAAGACAGACTTTTAAAAATACCTATTATTACTATTATTTAGAGCCCTTTCATGTACGGTTTAAAGGCCTGCTGCATTCCCTTTCTCTTCTCCTGTGACAAGGGTATAGCACATATCTAAGCACAGAAAATGAAACCTTGGTGGACAGTGACACCATCTTGCTGTTTTGAATGCCTTCTAATAATAGCAATATTATTTTAGAAGGAAGAACAAAAACAAAAAAGCCACCAAGGATTCAGAATAAACCTGCTATCTTCTTTGCAATTGGTTACAAATCATCTTCTGTCGTTAAAAAAAATGAAAGCTGGAGAGTATTGGGTGAATACAGCAGAACTAAGGCCAATGCATGCCCTAAGACTAGGTGTGAAAATGATGCTATTCTGCCCTTAAGGTCACAAAACAGCAGTAAACAACTGAAGTTCACCGAGTTCTCTCCTGCTCTGATGTCACTAGGATTTCTCAAAGATCTCAGCTTTTGAGGTTATGTTGCTGCCTATGGTCCTTGACTTGCAAAATGGACTGATCCCACTGCAGGTTCCTTGTGTGCCATCCTCATGCTGCCTGCTGTGCTGCCCTTCCATGCTGCCCATGACCTGGTGTCCTGCGAGAGGGAAAAGGGGCGAACCACAGCCCGCAGAAGCATTTTGCAGTGGTTGTGGGGAAAGTAGGGGCACATGAGTTGTGTTGGAGGAGCACTTGAGCAACTGCATTTTCAGACCCCGATAGCCTACTTGTAAATGCAAAACCAAGGAGATACAGAAATGTTCCTGAGTGCAGAATCAAAGATCTGTGGCAGACAAAGTGGAGGCACAGGTGCTCTCCCTGTCCTCATGAACCAGTCAGGCAGCGGGAGATTTTAAAAGACTGAATGATCAGGGGAGTCTCCAAAAGAATCAAGAGCTAAATCAGAGTTCAGAGCATGGGCTTTAACTGTACAGCTGTTCTTCATGTCTATCACTTGCATTTCTCTTTGTCTACGATTTTATAAATTGCAGCACTAGAATAATATTTGATTTACAAGTGTTATAACTACATTACATCAGCGACATTAAAATCACCCCATTTGGAAAAGAAAATTGAGCCTAAGCCTCTCCTAGTCCCTCTATCATATATAACATGTAACTAAAGAATTCTTGCTCTGTTTTTTAAGCATCTTGAGAAATATTGGGCTTCCTAAGCTTCGTCATCCCAAATCAAAGGCAAGGAGAGATGAATCTTCAGTTAGGTTCTCCCTTCATTATTATCTCTTTACACTTTTCTTGGAAACCTTATGAATCATGAAAAATGTTAAAAATACACAAGAAAATTATAGGACCTGTCTGGAGTTTGGTTACTTGAAATCTCCTTTGTCAACATCCTGTTTTTATAGTTGTCTATAAAGTCTAACTTGAAAAAAAACATACAAAACATATGAAATTATCATACCAAAGACTTAAAAAATAATCTTATTTTCTATAAAACTAAATGCTTTCTAACTTTATGACAGAACTCACTCATACTGCACAGCTTGATTATTTGAACATGATTATTATAAAGAAGTTTGCAAACTAATTTTATTTGCTTTACTATGCTACAATTTCTGCTACTCCACAAGAAGAGTCTGCAGTATTAATTTTATTCATGAGAGGAAGGTTTACTGGATAATAATAACACACTCAATTCACATAAGTAGTGTCAACTGTGAGCACTGGTGCAAGATCAGAGCCAGAAAATTAATGCACAATCAATTACAAAAATCACTTGCAGAGCAACAGCCAGATAACAATCGTTCCCTTTGAGAAGGAAACCTTAGTGAAATCCTGCTGTCCCTTCAAGATCCCATTTGGTTTGCTCTAGCTGATAACCTGCTGAAAGTCATCTCTCATCCTGGGCTCTCTAAAGCAAAGCTTCAGGAATATTTCTCAGTTGGGGTTGGGCCATTATTGGGATGGCATTTGTGACACTGACGCACTTCTCTGGTTTTGAGTTTTACTGGATAATATTCCACCAACACTGAATTTTCATGTCTTAAAAATAAAAGTAGCAGCCAGGCTCCGACACCTAATTGCAAACTTCTCCCTCGCATAGTGCCATTGGTCTCAAGTCACTTACTTGAAGGCTGGTCCCATTACACTGAATCTAAAGGGCCTGTATTAAAAAAGTCCTTGCAGTTCCCCTTCAGCCAACCTCCAGCCTGCCATTCTCTCTCTAAAATGTGTCCTTCCTTCATCTCTTACAAACACCTGGAAAATACCTAGAAGAGCACAGATGCCACTGTAAGAGAAATAAATACAGCCACAACAGAGGTCACACTTACAAAGTTTCTGACAGCTAAAGAGATTTTAACATTTCAGTCAACATCTGGATTTTAAGCCAAATTTTGCTACTGTTAACCTGGAAAATTTCAGTTATATCTCAGAACCAGTAAAATTCCACCAGCAGCTAGAGATTTTATAGCGTGCTAACCTGAACACTTCTAATCTTAACAGCAAGAACAGATAAATGTTCCTAGTATTCATTAATTAAACAAACATGAAATAAACCCTGTGATTTTTCTGCTTTTTAACAATTTTTTTTTTTATTATTTTACACTCCATTTATTTGTGGAGTTTTTCTTGGCTTGATAGATTTTTGTGTTTGGTAAGGTATTTATTCTTTCTTGTACAAAGAAAGCACTTCACAAAGTTCAGGTTTGGCTGCTATAAATGTGAGGGCATTGTTTTAAGGAAATATTTATATGTTTAGGTCTATTGACCATTTATACCATTATTTAAAGGGGTCACGGAAAAGGGCAGTGGTTATTAAAACAGAGAGCGCGAGAAAAAGCAGGAGAGAGACAGAGGGAGCGAGAGGTAAGAAACTCATAATGGGATTTTTCATGTGGAACAATCATTTTATCTAATACGTCTGAAAATGTAATCCATTACTACTAATTACCATGCTGGCATTGAAATACAGGATCACACTTCCTCCAGATCCAGATAGGGGCCCAAATCTCTCCGCTCATTGTTCTTTCCATCCCACCTTGCTTCCCTCCCTTTCTGCTTCTCCAAGAAGAAATTCAGCCCTTCGGACATTAGTGAAGAAGGGCCCGAGGTCTCCCTATCGTCCTAAAGCAGAAGCTAAACAATATTAGCCAATCATTTTTGATAGATGAAGCATGGAAATTAGTTCCAGAGTTTAACTGATAACTGAAACCACACAGTTACATTCCATTATGGCAGCCTTAATTGATGAGCTCATTAAGCCCATTATTAGAGAAATTGATTTCAAATAGGCACTTAAAACTGGCTGGCAAAAGAAAAAGGTGAAGAGATACCGCACAATGTGAAGAAAGTAACTAAAATACATAATGAAGCAAGTAATTTTATAGGTTTGTTTAATGAAAGCCTCAAGAGCATATTAGTTGCTGTGTGGATTTTAAACACTCATTTTATGTACTAATAAAGCTCACGTCCATTATGGGAGTTCTGAATGCCTCCAATCTTTAATGCAGCTCTGCTACTAATTAATTAATTAACCCCAGCTGAAGCAATCAATTAGTCATGCAGAATCAACACTTTAAAGGTCTACCAGGTAGCACTGGGTACCAGTACAGGATAGTAGAAGCAAAGTTTCTTTTTTAATTATTTTTATTTTGCTTTCAGCATAACAGGAAAAAACCCAAACAGGATGAAAATTTAAAAGCTGCATTAGCAGCATAGTAAAAATGGGTGATTATCACTCTGACCTTAGATTATTTCAAAGGATAAAGCAATGGAACATTACTGGGAATTTTAGACATGGGTTCAGATTGGAGATGTACAGCATGGCCAGTTAATTTTTGATATGTTCATCTCAAGCAGCCGCTGCTGCTCAGATCAAACGCAGACTGCTGCAAGTTTCTGGGCAACTGTATGGAAGCCCATTTTCACACCTGGGGGCTGAGAAGGTAAGCACATGCAGTAAAGGTAGTAATAATAAATCTTCCTTCTGCAAATCTTCAATTTATAGTGCATACTTGAGAAAACAAAAGCAGACAAACAAGCCCCTTGGTATTAACCCCTCTTGTGCCATTTGATTTCCTCCTTTTACCTTCTCTTGAATGCTAAAATGTAGAGCCTTTTTCCAAAGGGCACTATATAAATGGCCCTTCATTAAATAAAGCTCATCAGCCATGACCGATTAACCTCAGTTGTAAAGTGAGATTGCTGTATACGTGAGCTTAAGCGTGGATGAACTGCTTTGCTGGAAGATTGAACTGAGGATCTTTCCACTGGGGTGAATTTGGAGAAAAAGTACAGGAGATTTCACTGAGGAGAGAGTTAAAAAATGTAGCAAGTCAGATTGATTTTCTTATTTGAAGGATCTATTATTGCTGCTATTATGGTTGTTGTTATCAGCAGTAATATCAATCTTCTTTTTAAACCATTGAGTTTGGTCAGCTGGTACGGTGCTAAGGATTCTTGGCAGAAGGTGTCTTGGTGATGCTGGAGTCAGTGGAACAACAGACTAAGCAAAGTTCATTCCTGATAAATGCAGGGACATATAATTTTTCTCTGGCCTTGGGACCACATTTATTATTTTTAAGCCAGCTCCAAAAGGAGTCTGATAAAACACTGAGAAGATGACTTAGAATGCACATGTCCAACATTGCAATCTAGATTCTCACCTCGTGTTTTACAGCTACCTAACCCTGATAGCTTGTGGGGTCAGAAGACATCTGCAGTTCTAGCTTAGGCATATACCTTGTCTTCAGTGGCATTTGGAGACTGGGTAAAGAAGCACCTGCAATCCTGAATCTCAGCTTATTCTTTGCACTTCTTTTCAGCACTGGTCCTTCTGAAACTGCATTTTAAGGCACCCATGCTCTCCCTATGCCCTGCCCAACGAACTTACAGGTTCTGTCCAAGAGTTGGACTGTGCACCAAGGGCGGGACACCAGAACTGTTAGACACTGCAACATCTAAGCATAGGTACCCAAGTCCTTTATGGGCTCTTGGATTTCATTCATAGGCTTGGCCTATATGGTGGAAATCTGCTGGTGACACAAAGTTGGGAAAACTATTCATATGGAGAAGGTGTGGAATATCATGCAGAGACCTGCCTGAAACAGTCCAAAATGCAATGTTGTGATCAAGAATTTCTGCTACAAAGAGGAAGATCCTCAGATGGAATCAAGGCAGGAGGAAAAAGACCTGAAGGAAAATTAGTCGCAGCATGACTGACAGTTGGAGTGCCCATGCCAGACCTTATGATTTGCTGGTCAAAGCAAGTATGATTTTAGACTGCATCAGACAACATATTTGTCAGCAGAACTAAGAAAATATTGGATGTATGGACCCAGCACCAGACTTTATGTTAAAAAAGGAATATAGTTCCTAAAACCACATCCAGGAAAGATGAGTTCACACAAAACTGAGGCAGGGAAAAGTTATGAAGAGATCTTGAGAGATGGAGGTCTTTCTTTTTAAGAGAGCTTTGCTTGCTTAGCCTAGCAAAATGAAGGCTGATATGTGATATAGTTCTCCCTATAAATATATCAAAGGAGCATCTTCTCCAGCAGGTAGAAAATCTATTTAAGCTAAAGGATAAAGTTGGCACAACAGCAAATGCATATGAATAAATAATATTCAAATAATAAAATTCAAATTGGCCATAAATAAATTTAGACTGAAAATTAGAAGAAATTTACCATCAGAGGTGGGAGATCTGGGAATAGCCTTCAAGTGGGAAAAGTCAGAGAAGGGAATCTAAAGGATTTCAGAAGGAACGTTTATTTATGATAGTTTATGATAAAGACTGTATGACCTGGTTGACTTTGATATGCCTCAGAGAGGATCCCCTTTCATTGCCTTTGAAGGCTAAGCTTACTGCACACAACACCCATGTGGGGTTTTTGACACTCTTATTGCTATGTGCATGTGCAGACATTGAAAACCATGAGCCAAAGGGATCTGCTTCAGCTGCTCAGCTTCAGTTGCTTCAATGCCTTATCAGACATTTGTGTGACTGCAACCAGAAGTGCATCCCTCTTTTTTGTCCCTGCTGCTTTTAGGTTTTCTCCAGTCCAGCTCAGTTTAAAATCAGTGCCATTCCCATTCTGAATTTATAGCGATGAGTGACTGCTGGACTTCGCCTCTTTGGCTGTATGAGGAAGGCAAGATGTTGTCCCATCTCCTCTCTTGAATGACAGAAGGGCTGGGATGTGCAACATTTATATTGCTGGTAAGCAATGCAAAGAGTACAGCTGTCATCATGTGTGGATATGCTTGTGACCAATTCACATTCACACATATTCGTCAGGGTGAATGAACAGATTTCATCATATGGTCCAAATGACCTGCTACCTCTGTTAGCATAGCAGGGCCAGTGAAGATGCTAAATTGTGTCTGTCTTCTGTGTCACCACCAAAATAGTCAGCGATCACTCTGTACCATCTTCCTTCCTAAGATATTTGAGCACAAAAGAGCTGAAAGCATGGGTTTGAGTTCTGTAGCTGAGTAAACAGCTCTGGTAAGAAAAGTCATATTTTTATTTGTAAATTCTGCACATTTGGCTTGGAAGTCATGGAGACCAGCTAAATTTCAAGCCATTTAGTTTTCAAAACAGAACTGCATGTAGTACAAGAAAATACTTTGGGTTCTTCCTTTGTCTGTATTCATTTGGTAGATTAGGGTATTGCTGTCATCTTTGCCTTCTTTCAGTTGGTGCTTTAGTGTCCTCATTTCTCTTTCTGTGGTTTCTGTCCAGGTGATTCCTCAGAATTCAAGTTTTTTGGGGCCAGGCATGAAAGTATGGACAGCACAAAATGAGCAATGAATTTCAGTTACTGTGTAGCTTCCACCCAAAGACTGCCTGGACAAAGTTGGGTACGGCACACAGAACACTGTACTCTGTGGTCATAAAAACTCTTGAAATTTGAGTGACAGCAGAGATATGCAGTGATATGATCAAACTGATAAACTCAAAAGTTCAAACAGGTTCAATTCTGTGGAAGTCTGGATGATTCAAATACCAAAACCACACAGGTTAAAGATCTCTTAGTACATCTAAAAAAGGCAGTATTAAATGAAAACTTCACAAATCAGCCACATGCCAACAGGAGAGTATCTTCAAAGCAGGACCAGAAGATCCTTCCCACAATATCCCAAAGCAGTCTCCAGTATGTTAACAGTCTAAGAAAACACATACAAGATGTGTGGATTCCCAAAGCAAAATGCAAATTGAAGTTATCAGTAGTGAACCAGTTCTCACCTAATTAGGACTGTGCAGAATGGAGGCAGGTTGCCGGCACAGCATCTACACAGTTTATCCTGCACTACTGGGAAACTGGAGCTGTGCTACATTTTCCAGCTTTGTTTCCCAGAATGCTGAGTAAAAATATCACCACTTTACCCCTTTACCTCATTTTATATTTGACAAAGTAATTATCTTTACTTCGGCGCAATCTGTTTTCCACACTGTTGGTGCAAAAACTATTGTTTTGTTAAGGGTGAGACTTTTTTAACTTAGAAACTGTGAATATGTCCAAACACTAAGAATGTGTTTAAAATGTGGACATGCTGAGACCAGAATGAACATAAAGTAGCACATTAGGGAAGGGATAATGAAAGGCAAGTGAGTATTACAGCCATAAGGACATTGTTAGAATGAAGGTGGTCTGCAATGGTTCACTTTGCACTAAAATAATGTACGAGCACTCACATTGCAAGGGCAAACTTCTTGGAGCAGAGGGAGAGCTGATCAGCTGGTGGATGGCAAATCTGAAACCTCTACAGCAGAAATTAACATGTGCCTATGTCCCAGGATTAAATGAATCTAAAGAACTGTTAGTGCAAGTATTGATGGCACTGGGGGAGAAACAGAAGAGAAAATGAAGGTTGTAAATAACATTTTTAAAAAGAGGCAACAGAGTATAAAGGCACAGATTACAAACAAAAAGAAGGCATAATGCCAAACATAGGACAAACATCACCAAATCTTATTAGGGACTGATTAGTACCTGATTCATTCAAATCCTTCATCTGTGAGAAATGACTAGGGGTATGAATCCAAGCAGATTACTATCAGTTGAAATATTAGCTGATATACAATGGCATAAACCCTCTAAACATTGCTGTGGTAAACAGGCTTTATATACCAGGACTGATTGCGAGCTGCCTGTTCATACAGTGCAGATAATGAAACCTAAGACAGTCATGTTTCTGATTTCACGCAAGTTTTAGGCTTGTGTAATTCCAATGGCTGGTCCAGAGTACAGAGACAGAATAATTGCTGTTTGAAAAACAAGAGAAAATGACATCTCCTCTGTTAAAATATTCTTATTTCATCATCTCACTCCTTACTTTTGATACCAGATATTTGACAGTAGTTTTGGAAGATTTCCTTCATCAGCTGAACTCAAAGTGCAAATGGATCCAATTTCAATTTGCTGTTTAATATACCACAGGACTGCATCCAGTATTGACCACTGTGCCACCAACACAGCTCTCCATCCTGAGCTGTTTGCCCATGCTCTTTGTTGTGAACTTCTTCAGCCCGTGGAGGAGCACAATTCAACATATGACATAACTAATCACCATTTATTTAGAGAAGTCAGTCCAAAATTAAAGGAAAAAAAAATCTCAGTTCTGAGTTAGCTAAGCCCTATTCTGGCCCAGGAGAAAGTCCTTATGTACATCCAAGAGGTGCACACGTACCATGTCACTCAGAAAGGCTGGGGACATGCTCCCTGCATCACTACTGTTCAGCTGCAGCTTTCTCCTCTCTCTCCAGGTAGAATCACTTTATTTTCTGGCTTGGTACCAAACTGTGATTTCTGGTGTATTAATCATTAATCACCACTGAGTTTCTGGCTGAATTTCAGGACAGGCAGGTTTTTCCTCTGGCAAACAAGGCTCTGTCTGGTGTCCTGGGATCAACCAGCTTCATTAAAGAAAAGTTACTTTAAAACAGGAGTATTTCAGATAAAAATGTAGATTAAACGCTAGGAATTATGTTAAACTTGATGTTTGCTTACTTTGCCCCAGCTGTGGTAGGCTTTGCAGTACAGCTTGTCTTTCTTTGTGTCATCTTGTATCCTCACACACTTTCCATGGGTATTTAGACTAGATGACTGATATAGGTCCCTTCCAACTGAACTATTCTATTCTATTCTGTTCTATTCTGTTCTATTCTAATTTCCTTCAGTCCCCACTTTGCCCACAAAAATTAAGAAACTAGGCTACTATGAAAGACTTGAGTGAATAGGTCTCAGACCAGAGGACGGCCAAAGCTATTAACTGACCTGCTACGCCACCACCAAAACAGTGTGACCTGGCAAGCCACATACAACTTATCTATTCACCACAACAAATAAAACCCATACATAATATAAACTCATGTCCTTCTGTTGACCTCTACCATCCTTGCCATTGTTGCACACTTGCCAATGGACTGCACATGGCCACATCTGGGGTTTTGCTGTCATCTACCAGCACCATGTCTGTCACCCAGGACATGTTCTAGGGCACAGGGATGAGACTGACCGTGAGACATTTCCTTGGGACAGGGATCATCTCCAGTTCAATGTTTGTAGCTCTCCCTAGACCGTGGCCTGGATTTTGGTACAACATTTAAGACACTCCTGCAAACAAATAAAATGCATGGCAAAAATAAGATCAGAGGGGAAAAAAAACTTTCTTGCCATCCTACTGATAACATCATAAATAATATTAATGACCAGCAGTTTGACTGGGGCTTTTTAGGAAGGCATGATCCATGCCGTGAAGGGCATAGGTCAGGACAACTGCAAGGAGTGGAGCTGTAGGTTTTCTGCTATGGAGCCCTTCCCCTCTGAAGCTGCTGAGAGCAATTCCTCAGCATAAGGAGTAATAAACCAGTCCTGTCTATGCTCTGCAAAAGTTATAAAAAGAGACACTCTTGGTTTGAATTTCTGTTGCCCTTAGCTGCATATGTCCCCAAGCTTAGGGTTGCACATGATAGAAAGGCAAAGCAGGGAGTTCGTAAGCTTAATAACCACTTGACTTTCACAAATACTTTCTGCTACAAGATGCTGAACAATTCAAAAATGTTCCAGTATTTATATTGCATCCCAGATTAAATAACTGTTGTCATTTTCTGCCTTCATTGTTTTAATAGTCAATTCAATTGAAAATAGACCCATTAAAAGTATTCATTTGTAAAATATTGCACTATAGCTGTTTTTTTTTATTTAGCAGTTCTGAAAACACCTACCAAGTGATTGCCATTTAAAACCCACTTAAAGGCCAATTTACACAACATTTGTGCTTGTGTAAATAAGGTTTGCTGTTATGCTAATGTGCAATTGCACCACTTGTGCTGTTTTGAAGGATAATTCACAATTTTAAATTGTACTGTATGACAGAAGAATTCAAGGATGTTTTAATCACAGCTTTCATTAGCATTAATCAGATGTAAAAGCACATACTGTTTTGTCTGCTGCTGAGAAGCAGGCAGTGCAGAGACAAATGACTGAAAGGAGATTTACAGTTTTTCTACCTCTGATTTCCAATTAAACCCTGGGTATTTAGTTAATACTCTCAACTGGAAATCTCTTGATAGAGGCAATACACAGGAAGATCCATAACATTATTTGGAAAAAAAAAAAAAAAACAAACTAAAAACAATCTCCACAAATTTGCTAACAATAGTGTTTTTATTTCAAATAACTGTCATTTTTCCTCTGGGCATTGCTGCAGATTATGCATTTTCCTTCATGATTTTTTAATGAAGGACTAATTTACCTATTGTCCAAGTGCATTATAGACTGTAAGTATGATTATTTAATTCAGCACAAAATCCACCATGTCAAGATTAATTCATATTTACTAAATGTTTATAAATTAGGTAACTAAATCTTCATGGATGAATGCCAACTTGTACTAAGACTTATTTCTTCATAGAGATTTCTGTAAATGCTTATAGTCATACTGAGGGATCATAAAGAACTGATAGTAACAATATATTTACAAATCATCTGCTGAGACCATATACATTCTATAAAGCAGGGTTATTTTTTATTATAGGTTTGTACAGTGGCTAGCAAAATAGGATCCTAGTGCATGACAGCAGCAGCTATGGGCTACTGCAATGCAAATAAATACTAATAATGTGTATACATTAGAGTACAATCATATAAAGGTTGGAATAAATATAGTAGTAATATTCCTCTGCTTCCACTCATTTGAGAGCCAATCTGCATATTGTTTCCTCTTCAGAAATATTTTCACAGTGTGTTTAACCCAACCTCTGGATTGGGCTGAATTTAAAAATATGCTTTAAGGGCTTCTGTTCAGCTGGTCCCATCAGACCCTGTTCAAAGACTCCTATGAGCCCAGCAAGTTTTTATTTACATTCATATTTCATTCCCTTGCACAACACCCTATAATCCCTGTGTGTTTAACATTTAAATGTAATGCAGGTATAACAGACACTTCAAAAGCATTTTATGGGCTTTTTATTCTAGCTATCCCTCTGCCTAAAATCCTTCATTAATCCGTTCTCTTTATTTTGTTGCTGCTGCTTGCTTTTGCAGTAGCTGATCTGATCGCACCAGTTCTCCTCAATCTGTTCACATTCCTCCAGACTGAGAACCCAGACACTGGCATTCATACCAGTGGTCAGGCTTTCAGGAGCATATCCCTGCCCTCTTTTGGGCTCCAAAGGTGTTGATCCATGTGGCTTAAAAGCACTCATTGCATCATTTGTGCTGTGATGATTAAACCCTACAGGACACTCTACTACCAAATATCTGTCTCCTTGCCAAAACCTGTCTCTACCTTGTACCCACCAGCACGATGTAGAAGCAGCATGTCCTGCTACAACAATATTTTTCCCATCTAACACTACAGTGTAGCACTATGATTTTCAGGACCTACGCCATCATATGCCTCATGCATACAATGCCACAACTTATGCTAACATGAGGTTTAGGCAAGCTGACTTTTATTGCTTATAAACTGAGACTCAAGAACATGTTGCAGCACAATGGACAGAGTGGAGCTGGTCATCTGTCACACAAGATCTCAACTCAAACTTTATTAATATTCATGGTTGAGAAGGCTTCCTTGGATGTATGTGCCTCTTCAAAATATTTGTTCCTGCTTAGTATTGAAATAGTGATTTTTAGTAGTATGACTATAAAATAAATTCCCATGCAAGCTTTTCTGGCAACAATGAGATGTATGTCCCTTAAGAGAGATCCTTGCCTATAATAAATGTAATCACCCATCTCTCATGGAAAACCAGGGAGAATGTAGGCATAACTTGCTGCTGATCTGAAGGGATCAGACAGGTTTTGGTGCTGCTAGAAGCGGTCCTCAGCACTGAAGAATATCTCCAAGTTTTCCCTGCAATGCTATTTCCACGTTTTCTCTGCTCTTGTTTCCCCTTTAGCTAAGGTACCACATGACAGACAGACAGCACTGTCACCCCATGCATATAGGCTGCAGAAAGCATGAGGCAGTATGGCCAATGCAGGCTGTGCATGGAGGATGTGGAGGATCTGTTCAACCCCTGTAGGTACAAGAAGCTCCCCTGGAGCTGCAACAATAGGTCCTCAATCCATTCAGACCTGCTTGGGTGGCATTCCCATATCCTAACCTTTGCTGCCCCTGAGAAAGGACTGGACCTCAGGAGAGTGACAAAAGGCTCAGCCAGCCTTCCGAAGCATCTCAGACCCTATAAGGTTGAAACACTTTAGAAACCACCCTTGACACTATATTAAACTATTTCTGTCAATGCTTCTACAGCTCATCTGATAGATACTAATGGCTTCAACCAACAGTCCTATTTAGCATGATTATTGTTTTCATTTTTTAAAAAGCACTCCATGCTCAGTTAGTGCTAGACACACCTTCATTACTCCTATCTGTTTGGAGAATCACAGCCTCCAGACTGACATATGAGACATCTCAGGATGGCTGAAAAGCAGTTCATTATGTGAATACATCACATATCCTGGTAACATCAATTGCAGTAACAATTCTTAATGCAGCTAATAAGGTGTTAAAAGTCTCTACTGTTTTTTTGGTTATCTGACTTGTTTAAGATACCAAGCTGGGTTTTCATCACTTCTCAGTTGGAAGGTTTAGCAGATTTAGTCTTCATTAAAAATATATATATTCTCTAGGTATGCATTTTTTTTCACAGATTCCTCTGCCCTTATAAAGCAAAGTGAAAAGTGCTGTGGAATTACTGAGTACAAAATGATCTGCCAGTTGTAGTGAATACAGATTGCATGGCACTTTCTTGAACATTGACAACTGTGGATGTTTATGTTGCAATCCTACAAACAAATAAAAATCTAGACGACTTTCTTCTTGATGTCAAGATCGGTTTAAAGCAGTAGCCATTTATTACATGAGGTGTAGGCGACAGAATAAATCTAGTGCTAAAGAATAACCATTCCAACATCCTAAAGTACTCTTACCCAATAACACGCCTTGTGGATGGCAAGATCCATGTGCTGTCTGTCTGTCATTTTCTATAGCTCTCAGCATATGGAATTTAGGTCAGAGGTGCCAAACCCCTTCTTTGGAGAGGAATCAATTCTAGTTAAATTATCTCAGACATTAATCTAAAAATAATACCCTCACACTCCGTGCACAGCAGATTTCCCATACATATCAGCAGGAGGTTTACACAAAGATTAAAGAAGTCTACTCACAACACAACTACATTTACTCAATAAGAGCTCAGTAGTCTGCTGGGCCCTACTTTGACCCAGCCCATGACTTCATCTGCAGAAACACAACTTTTGATAACTGAGCCCGGATCCTGGGATCAGGAAACTAAGTTGCATGTTCATACATTTTCTAACTTAACTCATGAAGCTCCATCCCAATGGATTCGTCCAGTGTTATCAATCTGCTTCCCTTCACCTTCCACCTCTGCTTTATGTTACTCAAAAGTCCTTCTTGTGAGATGAGAAATAAAAGAAAAATACAGATAGTTAAAGGATACCAAAGTAACAGTAATCCATTTATCTCCATTCCTGTAAGAATGAGAAATATAATGCACTTTCATATTAACATACCGTGGCTGTGAGACACTCCAGCTTATGACCTGAGTCCAGCTGCTTTTTGGACATACAATCTGTATGAGGCGTTCTGGTCCTTCTGATCATAGAAACATAGAATCATAGAATCATTAATGTTGGAAAAGACCTCTAGGATCACAAAGTCCAACCATCAACCCAATGCTACCATGTCCCCTAAACCATGCCCTGAAGTGCCACATCTACACGTTTTTTGAACTCCTCCAGGGATGGTGACTCTACCACCTCTCTGGGCAGCCTGTTCCAGTGCCTGACCACTCTTTCTGTAAAGAAATTTTTCCTAATATCCAATCTAAACATCCCCTGATGCAAGTTGAGGCCATTTCCTCTGGTCCTATCACTAGTAACTTGGGAGAAGAGACCTACAACCTCCTGTCAGGTAATTGTAGAGAGCGATAAGGTCTCCCCTCAGCCTCCTTTTCTCCAGACTAAACAACCCCAGCTCCCTCAGCTGCTCCTCAGAAGACTTGTGCTCCAGACCCTTCACCACTTTTGTTGCCCTTCTTTGGACACACTCCACAACCTCAATGTCCTTCTTGTAGTGAGGGCCCCAAAACCGAACACAGTATTTGAGGTGCAGCCTCACCAGTGCCGAGTACAGGGACACGATCACTGCCCTGCTCATGCTGGCCACACTATTCCTGATACAAGCCAGGATGCTGTTGGCCTTCTTGGCCACCTGGGCACACTGCTGGCTCATGTTCAGCCGGCTGTTGACCAACACCCCCAGGTCCTTTTCTGCCAGGCAACTTTCCAGCCACTCTTCCCCAAGCCTGTAGCGTTGCATGGGGTTGTTGTGACCCAAGTGCAGGACCCAGCACTTGGTCTTGTTAAACCTCATACAATTGCTCTCAGCCCATCAATCCAGCCTGTCCAGATCCCTCTGTAGACCCTTCCTACCCTCAAGCGGATCAACACTCTCACCCAATTTGGTGTCATCTGCAAAATTACTGAGGGTGCACTCAAGACCCTTTTCCAGATCATTGATGAAGATATTAAACAAGACTGGCCCCAACACTGACCCCTGGGGAACACCGCTCATGACCGGCCGCCAACTGGATTTAGCTCCGTTCACCACAAATCTCTGGGCTCGGCCATCCAGCCAGTTTTTTACCCAGCGAAGAGTACACCTGTCTAAGCCATGAGCCACCAGCTTCTCTAGGAGGGTGCTGTGGGAGACTGTGTCAAAGGCCTTGCTAATGTCCAGGTAGACAACATCCACAGCCTTCCCTCATCCACTAGGTGGGTCACCTGGCCATAGAAGGAGATCAGGTTGGTCAGGCAGGACCTGCCTTTCATGAACCTATGCTGAGTAGGCCTGATCCCCTGGCTGTCCTGCACTTGCCTGGTGAGCTCACTCAAGATTATCTGCTCCATAATCTTCCCCAGTACCGAGGTCAGGCTGACTGGCCTGTAGTTCCCCAGATCCTCCTTCTGGCCCTTCTTGTAGATGGGCGTCATGCTGGCAAGCCTCCAGTTGTCTGAGATCTCCCCTGTTAACCAGGACTGCTGATAAATGATGGAGAGTGGCTTGGCAAGCTCCTCTGCCAGCTCCCTCAGTACTCTCAGGTGGATCCCATCCGGCCCCATAGACTTGTGAGTGTCCAGGTGGCTCAGCAGGTCATAAACTGCTTCCTCCTGGGTTATTGGGGGTTTATTCTGCTCCCTGACCCTGTCTGCCAGCTCAGGGGGCTGAATGATTCTCACCATTGGTCCTATATTCCAACAAGGACATAACTCAAGTTTCAGGTGAACTCAGGTCCTTTACTCATGGATGCAAGCTGTGTTTGTACGTTTTCTAGAGATCCCAAGGCAGGATAGGTCACCCACACAGACAAAACTGCTATACACTATTCACTCCATACCTTATTTAGCACTGTTTTTCACTCTGGCTTTCTTCCCTTGCCAGTCTCCTCCCTCAACACTTCTCTCCTGTTTGGTTTTTGAGCTAGTCTATGTGAAGTTGTTATAAGGGATTCATTTAATTTGTTCAAATGAAGTTATCATACCTCCACACATAGTCTTTTGGGGGACAAAAAGGATAGATGGCACGTTAGGCTGCAGGAGAATCAACGTCCAGGGCAAAGCAACCTGTGTTCTCTCAAAGACCTGTGGGGCTGTGCTGCTTGCAGCTGCATTTCTGGCAGTGGGCTTACCTGCTTCCTGGTTTGCCACAGCAGCTTGCCTGGGTACCTTCTTGCTTCCCCTTGACTGGGGTCTGTCTGGACTCTGTTGCCTGGGGAGGAACAGCCTCGTGCACCAGTACAGGTTGGGGCTTGACCTGCTGGAAAGTGGCTCTGCTGAGAAGGCCCTGGGAGTGCTGGGGACAGCAGGGTGACCATGAGCCAGCAATGTGCCCTTGTGGTCAAGAACGCCAACGGTATCCTGGGGTGCATTAAAAGGAGTGTGGCCAGCAGGTCGAGGGAGGTTATCCTCCTCCTCTACTGTGCCCTAGTGAGGCCACATCTGGAGTACTGTGTCCAGTTCTGGACTCCACAGCTCAGGAAAGACAGGGAACTGCTGGAGAGAGTCCAGCTGAGAGCTACCAAGATGATCAGGGGACTGGAGCACCTCTCTTATGAGGAAAGGCTGAGAGTCCTGGGCTTGTTCAGCCTGAAGAAGAGAAGACTGAGGAGGAATCTTGTCAATATTTATAAATATCTGAAGGGTGGGTGTCAAGAGGATGGGGCCAGACTCTTTTCAGTGCTGCCCAGTGACAGGACAAGGGGCAATGGGCACAATTTGGAACACAGGAAGTTCCACTTAAACAAGAGAAGAAGCTTCTTTCCTGTGAGGGTGACAGAGCAGTGGAACAGGCTGCCAAGAGAGGTTGTGGAGTCTCCTCTCTGGAAATATTCGCAACCCGCCTGGATGCAGTCCTGTGCACGCTGCTATAGGTGTACCTGCTCAAGCAGGGGGGTTGGACGAGATGATTTCCAGAGGTCCTTTCTAACCCCTATGATTCTGTGATTCTGTCTTCCTGGCAGAATGCCATGTTATGGGGGATATATCACTTTTTCAGATGTGGAGCTGGTGGCTCCTTCTGGCATCACATCACATCAGATGCATCTCCAATTCAGGATACAGCAGATTTGTGTCTTTCTGTGTACAATCAGCCTGGAAATGTTACTTTTTTGAGATGTACCGGTAAGCGGGACAAGTTAAGTCTGCTCATTTGTTGGATGTTCTCTCATTTTCTATCTCTATTTCCATTCATGAAACAGCTTCACGTACCTAATAAATATTTAAATGTGGATTGAAGCCCCACTTAGTCTGTGTATTCTCAGTCACATGATGGGAGAGAAGCCATGGTTGTATAGCCCCTCTGTCTATGTCGTAGCTACATCCACACTAGACAAATGCTGGCTGTATCAAGTGGTGGTGTACAGATTTAATGTTCCCCAATGGAACTGGCAGATGTGGAGAACTCATTGTTGAGTTTCATTGTACTGGGCAGCCTGCAGTTATGTCATGTCGTCCCAGTTAGTCTCCAATCTTGTACCTCGAGTAACTTGGATATCTCATTTTGGGAACACTTGGTCCCCAGAAGTCAATAGGCATTGTCCAAGGACACACAATAGCGCATGGACTGCTCCAGCCATTGCTTTGGAGTGATCCCAAGAGTCGGCAGCTCAGCCCCAGGAAACACGAGTGCTCTTTTTCTCTATCCCATGACCAAACATAGTAATTTTTCCTGAACATGAGGCTTATGGTGTCATTCTGCATTGTGTCAAAAATGGAGAAACCTGGCATTCATGTCTATGGTCTATGTTGAATGGCTTTCTAGTCTCAATCTATTTTGTCCCTACTTTGTTTTCCCTGAGATCAATCATCAGAGGGTACTAATAAATGAAAAAGGTCTGAAGCATCAAATGTAGAAAGACCTGCTGATGGCAGGACTGAGGATGGCACTGGGCAAACTAGGGGCTGCTTTCTGTCTGTATCTAATCATATCTGGTGTGGCAGCAAATAAGAGACTTCCAGTTTCCAGACTGTCAATACAGCACATTACGCAAACATTAAATTCCCTTAAAAAATAAAAATCTCAGTGGCTGAGTTATAAACTCCTCAATGATAATCATAATGGAAACATTTATATATCCCCACAGCTATAATGGGATTGCTGCAATAATCCTACACTGTTTATGGTGCTGATATTTTAAAGAATACATTCTGTATCTTTTACTTTTTCCCTTTTTTCATGGTGCTCTACTCTTTTTGCATCCTTTCAATGACAAACAGTGAGCAAAGTGCACCAATAAATTATTTCCTCTTTGAATCCTTTTACCAAAGGAAAAGAATCTATGTGCACACACAGCAGCTTGAGTCCAACTAGTTAATCAGTTGCATTATTATTACCACTCACCTCATCCTGTTAAAAAGCCAGATTTTTCTACCATTTGTGCTGCTTTTAATCCATAGGAAGTCAATTTTCCACTCATATATTAGTTTATTTTATATTTTCAAATTGATTCTACTATACATCGATTTCCTGTTGTGTGTATTGTATCCTGAGCTAGGATTATACGTTTAGTAGAAGTGGATATTCCTGCCACATAAAGGTTGCTTCAGCTCTATAGGACCCTTATCTTGAAAAGGGAGAGTCCAATTTTATTGAAACAGCTAAAATCCCACTTAATTGAATTTTTTTTCTAAGATGTACAAGCTTAGAGACTTTTGGTTTCCAATTCAACTTCAGCTTTGCGGTGTTTAAATTTCCAAACCCATAAAGACCTTTATGAAAAAGAACTTACAAATATTGTATTTCTGATATGGTGAATTACTGGAAAAGCTCAAGGTAAGAAGCAGTGAAATATCAATACTTTGTAGAACATCTTTTGATCATACTGGCTTTTCATGGCCTGTTTAACACATTCCTATGGAAAAAGATCATGTTTGAACCTACATTTTACAATGTTAGAGCCCTGAAATGCTGCAGAGTAGAATTAGGGCTGTGCACTGGAACAGAAAGAAACACGCTACCTGACAACATTTGATGCAAGAAGATGAGGCAACAAGAAATCCTAGTTTCAGGGTGACATTTTTGGCCCAGCTTGCAGCCACAGGGGTTTTGTCCTCAAAGCCCAGGGAGTTTCAGCTCTAGGTACAACAGAAAATTTCTCTGATTAGATTACTGCTTAGATTGCCTCTAGTGTTAATTTTTAGAAATTATATCCTTGACCTTCCTTAGTTCTTAAGCAAAAAATAAACCTCAGAGTGTCTTTTTCTGTTGTTTCAAAGAAAAGCCAAAGCTCAGACGAAGCTGCTCACGTCCCTGGTCCGACTGCCCGACCTTGGCTCTGCACTGTTATTTGGCCCACCCCAGGCATGTCCATGTTTTCCATCTTAGAGGATGCCACGCTTATGGCCCCACAAACATGCAGACCCAGATGCTGTAAGCTGGTCTGCGAGCACATCTGCACCATTCCCCAGATTTCAGCCAGGCTTTGCTGCCAGACCGAGGTTCCCTGTGCAACGGGTCTGCCTGCAGGATCAGACCTTTCATCACAATTTCCTCCGACCTGTGCCTGTCTGCAGCTTCTTTTTGCACAGCGCGATGCACACCAATCATCCCATACACCGCTGATAAATACAGCATACGCAAAACTGTGCTCAGGAACAAAATGCTGTAAGAGAAGTGGTCTGCTGCAGCACTGCTACCCACAGAGTGTGTAAGAAGGCAGCTAGGCACGTGGCTATGCTTACATAGCAAAAGCCTTTAAAGACGACCATATAGTTTATATATTGAACATCAAGGCTGGCTGGAGGCAGGGGGACCTATGCAGACACAGAACTAAGTAACAAAGGTAATATTTGGATTTGAATCAAATTATTTTCACAAATCCATGATTTTGGCTGAACTATTCAGTATTTAGAGTCGTTCTATGACAGTGGAGAATTAGACTCCAAACTCGTAGGTCCGCAAAGCCCGGACAGCCAGGCCCCAAAGTGACTGAGATGCCATTAAACCTCAGGACCAGGCCTTTCTTGTGAGTTTGCCTCATTCAAAGCCATGCAAAGCCAAGTGAAACCCTGCCATCCTGAATTCAGCAGCATTTTGTGACCACCTTGCACCAATGACTATGCACGACACACAGCAACAAAGGATGTGGACTAAGTGGCTCGGAGGAGGCATGCGATGTGATTTCTGGCCTTCAGTTTATAGGTACTTAAGAGACTGCTGTATAAAGCCCAGCATCTGGTAATTACATTAGAGAGGGCTGAATGTGAGGCCCCGAGGATAAATCTTGTTGCCTGTTGTGCTTGCAGGGGGAGAGAGGACACGCAGCACATCTTCCCCTCCCCTCGCAGAGCACTGGTAACAGAGCTGGGTCCCCTGAGGAGGTGCAATGACTGGCTGCTGCAGAGGGGAGAGGATCCCTCTTCCCTGACAAGCAGATTAGGGGCAGTCAATGACCAGTTCCAACTAGAAAAGAGGAAAATTTGGTCAACGTTGCAGGGCCAGCAGCAGTGACTTGCTCTGAGGAGGAGTTGCTGGATGGATTAATTATCCTCCTTTTTCTGGCAGCAGTGAGGGAAGGTTCAACCCTGTCCTTTCTTAGGAAGGGCTATGTTTTTGCACTGAAGGAGCAGTGGCTCATGGATCTCCCTCTTTGGGGAGTCTGTGCCTGTTCCCAGAGGGTTGAGGAGGCTTTTGCTGGGGACAGCCAAAGAAACTTTGTTGAGGAAATGCAGAAGGAAGGTGGCAGAGGAAAGCACACTTGCATTCAGCATGCAGATTTCAGGCAGGTCTAGGTCTCCTGCATGCCATACACCCATTTCTGCTTTACTCCTTACCCCAGTCTCTTTGCACTTTCACCATCACATAATTCAGACCCAGGCTCTCTGCCCCTCACCCTCTTTGTGCAAAACCTTTTCTTTTCTGTCACCCCATTTCAACCCCCCCACCTTTTTTTTTCACATCATTAAAAGACTCAGATCATAAGTATCAGAGACATGGTTGGAGAAGCCACATGGTAGTGTTGTTGCAGCCTCCCTGCCCTTTGCCTCTTCCCCTTTCTCCAAGCCGCCGTAATGCCTTCTGGGTTTTGTTCACTTACACCTTCATTATTTAAACTGCAAGCTCTTTGGGGGCAAAGACTGCAATTTTTGTGTGTGCAGTAATTGCCACCTTTCAGGCAGCATCACATAATTAATTAACACCAATAATATGAAGGTGGTTATTTTTATTTTCTGCATGCTTTTTAAGTAGTAGAGGAGAAATCCTATTTCTCAACAGAAATTAATTCCTCTTTCCAGATGTATGTCTCTGCAGAGATAGGGTTTTTTTAGTCAGTTTTGCACTTTTCCCACTGAAATATATTCACAACTTCCCCTCCACCATCCCCCTAAGTGCTGTATAAATAAGAAAAAACCCTAAATCTGCCCCAGTGTGGAACGTCTCTTTTAAAATGTCACTGTGTTCATTTTCAGAATCCTCTTCTGCATGGTTATCTCACTGCTTTTTATATTTGCTACCTTGTTAAGCCCCCACTGTGGTAAATAAAACATGAAGAGAAATAGAGAAAAATGTAAGGCTTTTATTTACTCTCATTTTTTGGATATATTTCTCTAGATGAATGCTTCTCCCTTTAATGAAACACTTGACTGCTCCAGTGGTGAATGTGATTTAAGTACAGTGGAGACAGCTATGATTCACAAACCCTGTTCTACTCCAGCACTGACCGTTATCTGATGCCTCTTCATGCACAGTTGCCCAAATGACAGTTTAATGGCTCACTGTAAAGGCTAGTTATTTTGTATCTCTATCCAGTGAAAATGGCTAATGGTGATAAGGAAAGGAAAAAACAAAGCAATTGTTCAGATCTTCAGACTCAACCGAGCTACTTAGCACGTGCTGAGAGCCTTCAATTAATTATTTCTTCAGTCCAGTGAAGCACTCCAAGATGATTTTAAAACTCACCAGCTGCACTAAGAGTCTGTGTTAACAGGGTGCAAGGAACTAAAATTGCACATAAGCAGAGCTAACGGGTTTATTAGGGATATGCTGATCATACCTATATTCACAGAAATAAACACCAAAAATACCCCAAGCTGATTTAAGGGACAAACCAAATACAAAAAAATCCCCAACTCTTCCCTCCCTTTTACTTTGCAGAGAGAAAAGACAGAAAAAAACATGTTGAAGGAAAATACCAGAAAATTATTTAATAAGTCTGTCTCAAGAGACAAAGAAATTACTGTCATCATTACAATGCTCACTTGTGATTGCATGTGTGCACACGTGTGTATCTCTGTGCATGTTTCCATCTATTTTTAAAAAAAAAACAAAAAACAAAGGGACCCCCCCCAAAAAAAAAAAAAAAAAAAAAACAACCAAAGAAGGGTGAAAATGAATGAAAAATCTCTAGGGACCTAATTCAAAACATCAGTTAAACACATTTCTAATTTTTAGTATTTGAGTCTTCTCTATATTGCTATGTTCCACAGTGCAACAAGGATCTAATCCCAGATAGTGGTTAGTGCCTATAGAAGCTGCCACAGGGAAAAAATTGCTGACTTTAATCACTGGCAGAATTGGCACAAGCCACATCCTGAAAGTTCAGATACTAAGTCAAATGTAAGAACAATTTGCTGACCTCACTTTAAGCAAAAGCATACCCAAGTTATAGGTTCTGTCTGGGTAACATTTGCATCAGGGGTGCAATTTAAATGTCACGGAGGATAAAATAAGTAAGAGGGCCTGATGGAAAAACTGATTCATTGAATCATAAATTTGTGAAAGTTTACAGTGAATAAATTTCAAAGATAATTTTTTTTGGCTGTTCTAAACTGTACCACCTGTTAAGATTTAAAACACTGACTGTCTGCCCAGTGATGTTAGGTCTTGGAGTTTAAGCATAACAAGAATGTCTCTGAATAATCAGTTCAGGTCAATAATAAGACATCATTCATGGTGGCGTCATGGTGCAGCTTGAGGCCATGCTAAGCCTACCCTACCTTGCCTGAAAGATATATGCTTCTGAATAGCAAAACTGACAACTATGTGATCATCCAGACTTCTGCAGGGCAGTTGTCAGTGCAGAATGACCACCTCATGCTTTCGGTTCTTTAATATCATTTAGTGGGTTTTGTATTTTTTTTACATGGACTCCCTACTTAACAGAAAATATTCTACTGGGCAAATAATTTGGAACTGACACTTCTAGCTTTCAAAAACAACACTACCACAGCTGGCAATAAGGATTTTCCCAAAACCAAACCATATCTACAGTCACATCACAAATAATTTATAACACACAGCTTTGGAAACCTCTTGAAATGAGCTAAAAATATCATTCTGTTTGTATTAGCACCACTGCCATCAGACAGAGTAAGCAGAAAAAGGGGTAAACTGGAGATTGCAGATTAGTCAATCCCAGGACCAGGATTAGTCCACCCCGGCACCCACCCCCATAAGCACAGACCTGAAATTTCTCAGGAAAACTTCAATGTAATTTTACTGCTGAGTGTGCAGGTTCCTGTGCTTTAAAAATGATCCCTCTTTATGAATTTTGCATCATGACAGATTACAAAAAAAGTACTACTTTGTTTCTTACCCTGTTTTACAGGTGATGCACAGAAACACTCCCTTCGGTTGTGAACGTTGGGAACCCTGTTAGCTGTGCCCAAGGTCTCACTTTCAATAGTATCTAACAACTGAATAAAAGATGTGAAGAAAAGAAAGCTTGTTACTCTTTTGGAAAATCAATAGACTCTATGCTGAATAACTTGTCTTCATGTTTGAGCCCAGAGCCTAATCTTTACAGTTGGTTGCTTATAACCATCTAAATCCATAGTCACCTAAATACCCATTTTGTGCAGCCCAGTGCTAATTCAGTAACCAGACTGGCATCAAGCTACATTAACGTACCTTACCCACACATTCAAATATTTCACTTTAAGCTCCCTAGGTCTGAAAATTGAGTCCCAGAACGAGTTCAGCTTTCCAGTGCCCCATGGCACTGCAGCACACAAACACACCTATCCTCTCACTTCTAGCTCAAGCAGCCTTCAGCAGTATCTGCACTCACTCTTACTGAGTTAAACCAAAATTTAGGATGATATGGGCATGACAACTTTCCCCCACCACCTGTGAAGCTGGCGGCTCATAACACTGGTAATTGCCTATGTCCTCCAAGACAGAAAATGTGTATGATGGCATTGCATGTGCAAATGTGTGCAGAGGTGTGCAGATGCCAGTCTGGAAGTGTAATGTATCTGGCTGTTTTATTCCTTATATCCTTATCATTTGCTATCTCTGTGTATCACGCACAGAGCATGTTTCACTTCTTTGTCTTGATCCTCAACGTATGGATCTCTTTTATTCAAAGGTACAATTTAACTTGAGAATTTCATGTTTGCAGCAGCTATTTCCCCTTGTACAGTCCTGTTCTCTGCAATGAATACGTGGTGTTAATTACCGGGAATTGCAGCTCTTGAATTCATGGGATAATTGATAATACCTGCATGCAGAAAATCCCCATCATGATGTTTTAAAGATTCAGTTAATTAGCCCTGTGTCTGGGAGATCGGGCATTAACTGTTTGCCTTAGGACTCCTCCTTCAGGCTTTTTCAGAAACCTCTGCTATTTAGCTTTTAGGGGTGATTAGTACAGAGAAAGCCAAGGGAGGAAGGCTGTGCGTGAGATGTTGTCGCAAGGGAATAAGGAGCCCTTTGTCCTGTCATGAACTATCCTAACAAAACATTCAAATAGGATTTAATCACTGCAGTGGTCTGCTCACATTGCTCTTAGGGTTAGATACCCCCATAAATCATGCATAGCTTGGAGACTAGGGTGTCTTAAAGTTGTTCACAGCTGATTCTCCACTGCACATAGCAGATTGAGATCACTTACTGCTTTCCATGAGCTTTTTGGTGCAGCCACTCTGGCTCCTGTCTTTCATTCTTGAAAACTAGCAAACCACAGAAAATAGGTCAAGAGTACTTGCCTTATAAGCTCTGGTTTGGGTGAAGTATGCTAGCAGCTAAAAGCAGAATAATTTTGTTACTGATCTTACAGCTCATGTTTGATTACATACTAGTAGGGGGGAAAGAAATTATCATCACTTTTTTATGTTACAAGGAATCAAAATCCATTTTCTTTCAGATATTTTTGCACTAGGTATTCTGCGTAAAGATGGGTTTAATCAATTTTTTAAACAAGCAAGACTACTTCAAGTATACTGATACTCAGTGATTGGTTTTGAGCTTTTAATGATGCAGTTATCAGTGATGAAATTCCCATCATCACACTAATGTGCTTCAGGCATGGCCTGGGGAATAAGTCTAAGGAAATGAGAGGGTACTTTGTAGTTTTATTTCTTCTGTGATAGTCACAGAGGTTGTTTGGGGTGGAATATATGAAGTAGACACCAGCCCAAGGAATTGTATTGAAATTATTAAATTTCTTTCCAGATTAGCAATCAAACAGCCATGATACAACACGATGAGCAAAACAGTAACAGCTCATGGCTGCACTTGAGCTGGTCCTTTCAAAGCAAAATGCTCAATACTGAATTTCTGAGAAACCTGACTTGCCAACCATGGAAAACTGGCCATGACCCAACACTCACAAAAGTCATTGCCCTCAAGTGTAAATTGTGAAGATTTCACAAAAACTGCAAATCATTTCACAAGGACCACAAAATTCAGCCTGAGTTCTCTCTTGCTTTTCAGAATGCATTTCTGCATACAGTTCCTGCAGAGACCTTTCCCTTTTCAGATATTTATTAGTCAATAAAAGTACAAGAAAAAGTGAACAAAGTAATTCAAGGTAATCACTAGTAAAAAGCAACTATTTCAAGTATACAATTCTGTTACAAAAGGTTCCATATCTAAATATCTAAAAAGTAAAAAAAAAAAATAAAAAATCAAATTGTATTGTCTGGAAGATACAGGTCGATGCAGAAATAGCAACATTTACTCTAGAAGAAGAAATAAATTCCTACTGAAATCATGAGTGATTTTTCTACACGGGACATGTAGCACTATGTCCTAGCAAAACAATTACTTCAAGTGTTTTCTTAATGATTAATATCACTGTGGCATATACTTCTACATGTTATGGAAATAAAACTATTTACCAGCTCTCCCAGACTGCAGCATTCCCCAGCGCAGGCTTTCAGCATTGACCATTCCATCACGTATTTGTATGGAGAACTACTGCAGCCAAAAGGATTTTTTCCAGTAACCCTAATCTGCAAAGTTTGATTTGCAACTGCAAATGTAGCAATTATATGTACAAAGTGGCTAAGCATTGAAAAATTATTATATAAACCAGATACAAGGTTGTCCCAGAACACAAATGAGACCAAACTATTTTTAAATCCTAAGTTATGTATGCGGTCAGAAAAATAAAAATACAACCAAATTGTATAAATTGTCCTCCCCCAGGAACATCAGTGAAACTAGAGCAATGTAGTCTAACTGAAGACCTGTCCTACATACCACATATATAAAACCAATCCCAAATGTAATTGAAAAAAATTTTGAACTAGCACCATTCATTTACCTGTTAGGCTGAACTGCTCATGAGCCTCCCTTCATTTACAGCATCCTCAGAATTGTTTAGCACCATTGACTTCAATGGTGTAAATCTTGATTTATGATGGTTTAACATGTAAAATTTAGTAATTAGTCTTAGAGTATTTGTTAAAATACTAGTGGAATATGTACACATTATAATAACTGCAAAGACAGATGGGATAATTTCATCTGGTAGGAGCTTAATATAGCAGAATCAAGCCCAGCCTTTCTTTCAAAATATTTTTAACTTAGCTTAGCTCCGTTGACTTCATCAGAGTTGTTCCCTAAGGACATAAGACAACATGAACAGAGAAATGGGCCTTATACGTTATGCTGCCAGCCCACAGAGCAATATTTATTCTGCGTTCTATATACCTGAATTTATAATTTGCACTGAGGTAATTCAGAGGGCTGAAGCACTTCTTGTGGGAACCAGTGCAGCTTCACTGGCTTGAGACAGGCACTGAGCCTGAGCTCCAAAGATGGGCACTTTTATAAATTTGTAAGTGATGGGTTTTACTAGCAGCAGAAATTAATAAATACCCATTTCTTCTCTTCCCTCCCTCTTCCAAAATCAATTTAAAAGTTGAGCTCCATTTTCCATCCAGTAACAAAAGACTGGTATTCTGTATTGTACACTCCCGCTCATATTATGAATGGCATGTCACATATTGCAAGGCTACACCTGCAAGAAAAGGAATGAAGGTTGATACAATCTACCCCAGGTTCTGCAATGTCAGGACACTTATCAGTCTGTAAAATGCAAGGGCAAGATTTAGGGTTTATTAAAAAAAAGGAATAGAAAAAAAAATATAAGAATACTGAATGAATAGATATTTTGCAGACTTGTCTGAAGGTTTATGAGGATGACAATAAGAGCATGACATTCTTATTGGGAACATGCATGGCTCTTGGCCTGCACAAATCTCAGCTTATATTGTGGACATCAGTGAATTACATTCCCCAGTCTGCACAAAGCTTTGCAGTTGGGAATTTTTTATGAACGTTCAAGGCCAACATCTCATAACCCCTTATGGAGCACTGAGAATGTAAGGATGTGCCCACTGATCGAAAAACTGGAGTCAGAGGGGACAAAGACCAAGGAACGTATTTTTGATATTTTTTTTTTAGCTGACTCCATGTCTCACTTGAGGATTGAAACAGCTTAGAGACAGACTACTACCTTTCAGCTTTTTCTTTTACCTTGAGTACAGCTGTTTAAATCAGGGAATGAGAGCCATGACATTTTTCTGGAAATAGCCTGAAAGTTCAACCAAAAAGCTGTATTTTGGCATGATCTATCCTGACTATTCTTATTGACTGTTGAGCCTCCAACATTCTCTTTACTTCTGAGACCCATGTGATGGGTCTACAATTTGCTGCAATCCCATACATGCAAACCAGTCAAAGCCCATATATAGCAGGGGAACCAATCGACACACATCATCTACCTCCCAGGAACCTCTCCAGACTGAGTTCTTCCAGTTATCTTTAATGGAAACATTTTCTATTATAGCTGGAAGTCTCAGACAAGCATTGTCTACTATTAAGAATGAAATTCCCAGCAGAAACACTCGTTTTCTCCACCAGGCTCCTGCCAGCCAAGCAGGGAAATCATCAAATTCTGAAAATAAAAAGGAAAAACACTAGGTAGAGTTCTGAGTCTGGAAAGGAATGAGCACCAAAAATTCCCATGAGCTCTACAAAGCTCTCCACATCAGGGTTGCTTGTACTCCAGATACTGTCATTGTGGCCAAGAGTGTTAAAACTGACACCAATGAATAACTCAGTAGATCCTAACCTTGCCTGAACTGCCCACAAACTGTGCCCACTTGCTGCTGCAGAGTGTCCGCCCAGGACATTCTCAAGCCTTTCACACGCAGATCTGGCAGCTGATACCAACATTTTATCCAACCTTGCAATCACTTAAGGATTTCAGATTCATGCTCCACTACAAGGCTGCCTTGCTCTTAATTAGCACAAAAAGAAAAACACATGTGGCTAGTGCCCAAGGAAGATAAACAGTGCTTGCTAGCCTACGTCCTTTAAGGCATCCTACCTAAAAAACAACCAACAAACGAGAGGAAATACGATGCTATTCTCTTTCAAGCCATCTGGATTCTTTAGAATATCTGCTATTAAGAACTCCCTGCTCTCCAGGGCACTCTGTTTATCTGTTTGAGCAGGTAGAATATATACATTCTACCAGGCAATTCACATAGCCATTTTAATAGCAGAATGTAATTCCTCAGCACTAGAAAAAAGAAAGTGAAAGGTCTATGAATTATTACAAACCCACTCAATCTCTGGTCAGGCAGCAGTGCCCTGAACTGTAAAGGCTTTTTTCTTGTGTTTAAGTTACCATGGAAGATGAAATAGTCACACAGATGTACTGGCCAGTAGAAACTGGTATTGCTAGCAGTGTATCATCTATAAATACTTTATTTTTTTTCTGATTTATAATCTATCTCCATCTCATAAATGGAAAAAAAAACCCCAACCCCCAAATCCAGAAACGGTTTGGTATTTTTCTGTTTTTAAGCACAAACTTTCTCAGTTCAAATTTTCTTTTTCCAAAATAATATTCAAGATGTTAAAGTTATTTTGTGCGAATGCATCAGATTATGCATTGTACTGCTGTGTGAAAATAAAACTCATTTCTGTTACAGTGAAGTTGTTTTCTGTTATATGAGTATCTCCCAATACATCTTGGCTCTAGAACATATTGTTTTGCAGCCTGTTATCTTGCTGTCTTTCTCAAGGATTACTGTAAGGCTTGGCACGTAAACTAAGTGTTGACTGAATCTCTCCTCTAAAGCAAAGTCCATTTTCGAATCACTGATGCACCAAAGTTTCTTTCTAACGGGTTGATTTTTGTAATTGACCATAGGATGTTGCATGTGAGTACCTAGGAAAAAAATGCTAAGGCAAAGAGGGAAGGATGCTCTAGAGGAGAAGACACCAAACTGAGTGTCAGGATTCCTAGACCCAACCATGGGCTCAGTCAGAGACATCCTGGTGACACTGAGGTGCTGCACCTAGGGCAGTGCAGTACAGATAACATCCACTATGGACCATGCAGCCCTTAAATGTATCCAGACAAAGACAGCATAAAGGATCAAACGATGCCATACTTACTGCTTCACAATAAATATTGTGGGGAAAAAAAACCCTGACCATTAGGAGATGGGCCACATGCTTTTCAGCAGAGCTGGGCAGATATCTGCTTCATACACAGGTGGTGCCCTGAGAAGGGAGCTGCAGGGAGAAGCCCTGAGATTTCCCTGCTGTGCCTCCAGCCAGTGCTGTGCACCCAAGGGAGCAAAGGAACATGTGAGCCTTCAAGGGCACTTCACAGAATCACAGAATGGTTGAGACTGGAAGGGAGCTCTGGAGGTGGTCTTGTCCAACCCCCCCTGCCCAAGCAGGGTCATGCAGCTCAAGAAGGATCACCAGCTCAAGCAGGATCACCTAAAGCAAGTTACCCAGGACCATGCCCATATGGCTTTTGATTATCTGCAAGGATGGAGATGTACTTCTCCCCAGGTGTCCCTCTCTTCAGCTGATAGGAGCTACCTATCACCTAGTGAAACAACTGGTTGCATCTTTTATTTTACAGTATATACCAGGAGAGCATGAAAGGTACTGCAAAAATTAACTGCACTAATTCTCAACCATCAAGAAAGCCCTTACAGATCTCTGGTTGCTCTGCCACCACACTGCACAACCAGACCAGGCTGAAGGGCTATGAGATGGTTTCCTGGCCCTCAGGACTGAAAAACTACAGCTGGCACTTTCTACTAATAACGTGGACAGGATCCCAAACATCTCAAACACACCACACAAGTCATGGACAACATCTGCTTTTCTTCCAGTGTGAAATGTTTCTTCATCACCCCCAGGAACCACTTTAAAATAGCAAAACTACACTCAGTGTCTTCCTATTGAAAATCAGGGAAGCAAGAAACTTTTAAATCCTGTGCAAAATAACTCAAACTATCAGAAGCAGAAGACAGAGTTTGCCATATGTGCTAAGCTGTAAGTAGAAGCTAGGCTAGGGGAGGTCTACTCCGAATTCTCAAGGCACCCTTTTCATTGTCAGACTTCACAGAGAGAAATGTGTGACAATTTTGCCTTGTTTGATTAAAACATTTGCATTATAACTTGTTTGGGGTTAAAAAAGTATTAGGAACTTAATACTTCACATTGGTTTTGGTCTGTGAATTTTTGAATCATCTAGAGAATATGAGCTCCTTGATGAAAAGTACTATTTTGTGTTATGAACCAGAAAATAATGGCCTATCAGACTATAGAAAGTGGTCTAAAGCATCTATCTTTAATCTTCTTGTGTAAGTGTTCTAGACACTGTAATTTCCAATAACAATAATGGAATAAATACCTCATTAACCCCTTTAAAGCTTCCAACACCATGACAATATCTAAATGAACTGTCAGTGGAACAGGCATTGTTCAGTAAGACAGCAGACCAGAAAGTTAATATTGAGCTATATCCCAATGAAGTAACTGAAATGTATTCTCATACTCAACAACCTGATGGCTTATATATTGTCAGGAAATGCTTAAAGAAAAATTTCAAAGATTTGTCTTCTAAATTCATAAACCACCTCACATTTCAAATCAGCTTTGAAACAAGAGATAAAACAGCACTTACTAAATTTTGGAAGGGAATGTTTGCCTAGAATTTAACTCACAGAAGAGCCACTGCTTGAACTTCATATTTACACATTTCTGATCCATAAACCTATTGATATTACACTATTCTCATCATAAATTAGTGTTCTGACAGACTAATACCCATTGCTGAGCTGAATGTCATGGATATTTATTGAATAGGAAGTAAAAGTGTAATATCTAGTATGAGCAGAATATTCACATAACAATAAAAAGTATAGATTTGGCTTCAGGGAACAATTCACGGTGCCTGAATGCATCAGAAAAGAAAATAAGGAACTTGTGCAAAAAATATGAAGAATTTAATTATAAAGTATGGGCTTGTGGTGGAAGTGTCCAGATCAAAATCAAAGCCTGTGGGTGAAAAAATTAGGACTATATTATACAGGACACTGGACATTCTATTGACTTGAACACCATAGTAATAGCCACTGAGGTAAATGCACCGCAAAAGAGAAATAGAGAACAGAGAAAATAAAGCAAAGAGAAAGAGTTCTGCTTTGTATGCAGGTGGGGAGAACATAATATCAACGATGAATTCTACCACACAGCTCTGAGACAAGCATTTTACCCTGTAAAAGGATGATGGATAGATTTCCTTGAAGGAAATATCAAATAATTATAAACAAAAATTAGGCTGAGATTTTCAAATCTACCTAAAAAAGTAAGATACTCAATTCTCAATAAAATGCATGAGTTTTAAACACATGTAACTCTACAAGGCTTTGCAAATTTTGTTTTAAATGAAATCTAATCAGTTTTTTAAACAGCAGCTACTGGTGCATTATAATCTTGCTCAATGTATGGCACACTGAAATTCAAAAGCACTTTAGGTGCCCTTCTGAAGTCAAAAAGCTTAAAAAACATGGATATCTAACTTGAAACATCTTAATAGAGGATGGATTTTAGGAGCACAGGGACCTGGGCTAAAAAGACTTCCTAAATGCAGCTGAAAATTAGTCAGCAAAAAAGTTCAACACCTCCAAATCAGAGTTCTGATGTGAAAACTTAGGACTTCGAGAAACAAACAGGGCAGTGAAACACTGCAATAAAATTTTAAGGACCATGTAGCTAATCCTCCTGAGACCAAGATCTCACCTGAACCCTGAGGTATTAGAGTGAGCCCTTTTCATTCAAACTCAGGAAGGAAGTTCCTTTTTTTCGCTGGAAGCAAAACCAATTTCCCAGGGCCTCTGTTGCTATCTTGGAAAGATCTGTGGCTGTGTGTTACTAACTGCGACACCATGAAGAGTGACCTGGAGTTGCACCTCCCCACCTCCTGCACTTTGCGCAAGATAGCAAGATGTGCAGTGCAAACAATTTAGCTCGTCTTTCAAAACACTGAGTGTGAGAGGCGTTAACTTCCACTGCTTCACCATAATCACTAAGGCAATCGGTCACTTGTCTGGACTTACTTACATTTAGATAGAAGCACAACAGCACACAAAGTTGTATTTCATGGTCTCTTCCATTGTTTCCATGGATCAGATTTTCCTGGTGCTCATCACATCCTGATGCAACTCTGTTAACTTCAGGAAAGCAAGGAAGAGGTTCAGCCCACAGAAATCAGCTTATGTCAATCAAGTCTTGAAATAGATTTTAGCTTTAGAATACATTTTTGAAATCATGGCTTTTTAAGATCATTGTATAGGTGATGTGCCACTGTCTGCACTATAGCCAGCTCTGAAACATTCTCTTGAGTTAGCAGCAAAGTGGAGATCCCAAAGGACGAGTTTAAGCTATAAACTTCAGAATCTATTACATTGCTACCCAGCACTACATATCTCCCTTGATGCCTTGATCTTGACCAGCAAGTAAGTTGCTCTTTGCAACACTTCTATTTTTAACCTTTAAAGACTGTGAAGCAACTGTTACAGTGCCTGTGTACGAGAATGAGATTGTTATCAGGAGATGAATTAAAAACATTTTTATGAAGGGATTCAATCCAGAGCTGTTTGTTTTCTCTTAGATACTCCTACCATCAAAGTCTTTCAAATTGCTTTGAAAAGCTGCTCACAGCAGAGTTATGCAGGCATTGAGTTGAACAGCATGGCAACAGGTTTCTATGCTTTTTTCTCATTTTCAGTGGTCAGGTACTGTTGCTCAATCCATTCCTGGGTATGATAAAAATGGCTTGTTAGACAGTCAGAAATCAGCTCACCTCCCTCCCAGACAAAATAAAAAGCAATATACAATGCAGAGCAGCTTTAGAAGCAACAGAATGGAAGAGACCAAAGTTACTTTCCTTCCACAGCCTCCCTGAAGCTGGGTGGATCTCTGCCTCTGATGGAGCCAGAGCCATCTTTGGACGTTGCTCAGACTTTCCTCAGACAGCTGACTCATTAAATCACCTGAAAACTCACTTATTTACTTACTGAAATGGACCAAGTTGTGCCAAATGGCTGATGTTTTCACTTGTAGTGAAGTGCCTTGTAGTGCACAGCACCAGGGCTGTAACCAGCTCTCATCTCTTGCTGGATCTCTCCTGGAGCACCTGCAACCAAAGTGGAGCAAGGGACAGAAGAGGCCCCTGGCCTTTTCCCTGCCCTCCAAACATTGAAGCAGTCTGATTGCCCCGGCACCCTGTGCAGGGGCTGGTGTTCATCATGATGAACCAGAGAGGTTCAGATACTCAAAATCTTCAGTAGGGTCCAAACTGGATGTAAGGCTTCACAACGAGTTCTGGACAGAGATAATTTCCACCACACTTCTCAAACCAGCAAAACTGCCATTGAGTGTTTTTAGTTCCTTTGACCAGGTATTTCTGACCACATTTTTCTCCCCAGCCCTGCTGGCTGCATGGAGACTCAGTGTGCCGACCCACTTGCACCCCTGCTATGACGAAGCTCACCTGTAGACACATCTGCTGGCCCCACTGTCAGCACAACAGGGAATAAAGCACACAGATGTACGGCAGCACAGATGACCACGTCGCAAAGCTAGTGTTTTGAAAGTTTCACTGTCCTTTCTCTTTTCCCTCCTCCTCTTCATCTTCTTGCCTTCCATCTTCACTGGTATTGCTGAGGAAGCACTTTCTTCTTTTGGGGACAACTTGATTTTGCTAGGTATCGGGGTACAGCAGAAACTCAAAGCCTGTGCACTGGCAGTCCAGTTCCCAATACCCGATGATTCCCTTGAAATTTCCTGCCTTTTCCAGCACCTTGGCACTGAAGTCTTAGGACATAGGCAATATTTAATAATAGAAGATGAAGTTCAGTGACAGGAACATGGCTCCAGCTCGCTCAGCTGTTTGACTGCGAATCCCTTGCTAGGTCTATTCTCTCTTCTATAGGGCTGTATTGAGACTCAGAGAAATCATGTTTGCCTTGCCCATTGCCCTGATCCTGCAAACAGAAGCTCAAGTATGAAACTGGTGCAAACAGTACCCTCTGTGACCCACACCCTGGTATGGAATATGGGTCTGAGCCAGAGGACGTCTTTTCAGGGTTTGAACCACACTCTGCGGTGTTAGATGAGGCGGGGTGGTTTCCAGACTTCATTATTTGTATTAGATATACTTTTTGCCTGAATTCTGTGACCTGGTCAATAAGCAATTAGTATTTTATGACAAAGTGCAAGTGGCAGCGTTAATAGCGGTTTGTAGCTACATGCACACATGAGAGCCGAGAATAATTTTTATGACTCCAGTAGAAGTGCGTGTAACAAACAGAAGTCAATTTTTATGACCATAATGATTGTATCCTCTCAATGCCTGTAGAAAATAGCTTTACGCAAATCAGTTAATTAGTATCCAAGTGCACTTGCTCACAGACTGTTCAGCTGTTCCATCCAATACTAGGAGAAGCTTTCAAAAGAGAAGTTTAATACATTTTTCAAAAAAAAAAAATAGTAGCCACTCAAAATCTAAAATGTAAAGTTCTAGTGTAAATTACAGTTTAAAGTATTTTTTTACAATTTTGTAAGTCATTAGTTCTAAAATTTATACCACCAGACTTCTTTAAAAGAGGCTTTTAAACTTGAAGATGATAAAATGCATTTGGTTATTGCAGTGACATCAAGTATTTTCACTGAAAATTTCAAACCTTCTGGATTTTAGTATTAACATTTATATTACCTCCATCTTGCTCTTTCAGAATTGCATTCAAAACAAACGAGCTAACACTCCTTGCAGCAGTGTTATCATATTCTGCTTTTTATTATTTCTCTTGCTAAATGTTTTCTTTCCCAAGACTCTCAAACTGATTTAATACCCTTCCTACTTAGCCTTTACCTTATGCACAGAAGTACAAGCCTTTTGCATCAATTTAAAGCCGAAGTGATGAATGGAATTTAATGATCTTTTTTGTACAGTTCTGTATAACACTAAACAATGGCCAATGCATTCATTCATGATCAGTTTTTTGCCTTGTTTTTAATTAGCTTCCTATCTGGAGGGGTGCTGTGAAAAATTGCACCCTGGGCCTTACTACATCTTTCTTTTATAAAATGTATGTACAACAAATAAAAAGCACATTTTAACCTACTTGCTACCTATTACGTTAAATGTCATTACTACTAAAGACTGGCAGCTCAGCTAACAAACGCCCTCATTATTTTATTCCAGCTCTACTTTGGGTATAGTCAATCAAATCATGCTTGATTTATGTCAGATGCTAACAAAATACAGTATAAATAGAGTCATTGAGTACAATTCAGTGATTCTGTGTTTATTCAGCTCTAAGCTATGAAGCTAAAGTGGATACCATTTATAACCAAGACATGCATTCTTCATGGCCATAAGAGTTAGCAGGCCATAGCTAGAGCACTTTTAAGGCTCAGAGAATATAAAGTGTTCCTATGAGCGGACCCAATTTTTTTTTAAGTATACAAATTAATAACTTATATAAAGATAGAAAATGCTACCATGACTATAGATCACTTTTTTCTTTGATTGGGAAAGTTGTTTGATGGATTTAAAATAACCTAATTTGCAATGTAGGCCTCATTATTAATGGTCAGTGATTTTAGTACTTTCCAAAGGTGACTTTCTACAACGAATGGCTTTTAGGAGTATGTCTACATTACGGTTTTAGTCACACAGGTTATTGCAAGGTTTTTTTGTGCTTTGTCTTGACGATTCTATACATCCAGGCTATTGACCTGGGGAAGCCCGGTTTGGTTGTGGAAAATTACAGAAACCCAGTTGTGTTCACTGAGTGATGGAAGAGCCATGAGCAATATTTGCTGCATGTCAGCTGGAAGCCCTTCCCAGAGAGTTCAGCACACCAATTCCTCTCCTCACTGCCCTCTACTTTCAACAATTGTTTCTACTCAACAGCTATAATCTGATATATATTATACAGGAAAGACAGAGGCAGACAAGATTGCAGTTCTCAATACAACCCCAGTTTTCCTAGGAAGGGAGATACTTTAAATCTAGATTTTCAGGTTTATGATGGATGTCTTGAAGTGAATAGTTTGCAAATGGCAGCTATGCACTGAAGAAAGGATAAGAATGTTCTTGTTAGTTATGCTCCAAATTGTGCCTTTTGGTATATCCCGAAACACAGTTTATTAGAAAAAAATGAAGTGGGAATAGTTTGATGATAAACTTCTTAAAAAGTATTTCTGGTAAAAATGCTATTATGTCATGCACAGAAGGGACCAAACCCACATCTTTCCCGTGTTTGATAATGTTTTCCTGGAATTACCATGCAAAGGTCAACTAATGACAGCAGACACTGTCACTGGTTCTCACCACTGTTTCAAATCCTGAGAGCATCCAAAAACCATGATGACTGGATTGAGGTGCTTTCCAGGAGTTCCTAACAGCATGAGGATATTGTGAGATAGACAGAACTGGATGGATGTGCCAGCTGATTCACCATGTATGCTTACTGTGTGGCCCATAGAGCAAATTATTTGTGGCACACTTTTTGCAGGGAAACATATGAGTGAATGTTAGTCATTCATTGGCTCCTTCCACTTTAACCCATATCTTTCCCCTTTGCTCAGGGTCACAGCCACCAGTGCTACACAACTGAAGCACATCTGGCATTTTCAAATGGCACTATACATGCCCCACATCATTATGGAAAATATCTTTTAAACACATGTTACCTAAGTTGACAAACAAAACTGACAATCTTCCCAGCAATCTTCCAAACACGCAGTAATAACAACATTAAAGTTTCCACTGGGCCATTTGAAAAACAAAACAACTTTACAATCAACAAATTAAGACTCTCCTCAAGTGAAAAAGGCAACTAAAACTGGGGTACCATTTGTCAAAGCAGTGCAGTTACAGAAGAAGGTGTGGGAAACTAACTTCTCTCCCTTACACTTCACTGGTAGGGTGAAATGCTTCAGCACTATGCAGCACCAGAGCCTGGAGTTTCCAGAAGAGATCAAACCTGCAATGTGTTGGCAGAGTAAAAACAAAAGGGGAAAAAAAAATGTTGACCACACAGATTCCAGCCTGTAGCAGCAATCCATATGAGATACAAACGCTACAGACTAGCAACGTTTAATTTGAAAATATCAACCAGGAGAGGGAGGGACGGACATTTCTAGCTTATTTGGAGCATAGACAATGAGTTCTTCCATCAAGAACCACTGGGAATGAGCAGATGCCAGAGTACGGCCTAGAAATGAAGATTATGAGGAGAAGGATGGAGCTTTTATTTTTGTTTCTTTATTTCACTAAGGGCTGACCTGTTAAAATAATGGCAACACAGCATTGAAATGATCCTAGGTCTCTGTCAGACGAATCATGGCTCAACATATTTTCTCTCGGTTACATCTGAAAGTATGAACTTGCAACCTTGGCCCCAGCTCTTTTAATGGCACACTGACAGGGCAAGAATAATTCACAGGTTGAGTTAATCAAAGGTGAAAAGGGAGAATCAGTAAATGTCGTATCCTTTTGCCACTTTCATCAATCCGACTAACTGAATTTGAGCTAAAGCTTGGCAAATTTTCTGCAAAGGGAAATTAATATGTAACACATCTGAGGCCTGGTGCTGGCCAGCAAAATTGGAAAGCTGGCGTTATATCAGAGGGTCGTTATTGAGGGAGAGAATGGCCAAAGCTGAGATAATCAGAAAGAAGCTCCTGTGTGTGTCTCTCCTCTGATAGCACTGTGACCCTCCCAGCCCTGCACCTGAGTAGAAATCCCTCTACTTTTCAATTTTTCCCCATCAGGAATATATTCTATTGCCCATTTCTGTTGCCCACACATGATTGAATCAATTCAATTACCTTGGAAAAGTTGATACATATTCAGGCCATGAAGACACTCAGGATAGAAAGAGAGGAAAAGAGACAAAGAAATCCGTATTTACCCAATAATAAGTTTCATTTGGAGAAGGTTTGAAAACAATTCTCCCTCGCATTTGTCCCTGTCAGATCACATTATTCACAAATGAAGTTTACAAAATATCAATTCAATTTCAATAAGGGAGCCTGAATCCCAACACACGAGGGCTGAATTTACGAAATCATAACACTTGAGGGGACCCTGGTGGCTTCCAAATATTTTCCAGTCAGAGGTAATCAAAAGCAGACCGCTGAATACTAATACATTCAATTTCACCCCTTTTGTTCGCATCTGTTCCCTTATAATACTATTTTCTACACTTCCAAATCACTGATGATAGCCGTTTGGAGAAAAAAAAATGCAGGGTGGGGAGGAATCATATAGCTCAAACATTTTTGTAAAAACACTCTCAAATATGTCCAATTAATCAATTTACTGATGAGCAAACCGGTGAGCTGTAACATGGAAAAGAGAAAATCATGATGTTACCCCAGTGCCACCCCAGACTGCTTTCTAACCACATTCTTAGCACAGAGTATGCCCCAGAACTAGCTGCTGGCATTAAAATTTGCCAGTGAGACAATAAATGCTGTTTCCTCATCAATCTGCCCTCAGCTACTGCCCCAGTAAGGAGAAACAGAAGGAAGATCAGCAAAGCACCAGATCCAGGAAAGTATCCAAGGTCTTCAGCTCCTGCTCTCCTATGCTCAGTCAAAAACTCATGTTTTCTTGAATTGGCACTGGATCGGGGTCTTAGTGATAATATGACTCAGGTTTCTCAGAACAAATTACATTTTCATAGTGTCCACTGGATCAAAGTTTCCTCTAATGTTTTGTGCAACAGCCTCCTGCACTTCCTTAAGCTAAGTACATCAGTAATCCAAAAATGTTCCATGGACATGGGAAAATACAGTATTTCATCATCTGCCCCTGGTACTAAGAATTGCTGATATAACACATGACTTAAAATTTTAATAAATCAGCAAGTTCTAGTCAAAATCCAGAGCACACCACTCCATCCTTCACTGACAGGGTACTGTCAGTGCACAGTGCACAGCATGCTGTTGAAAATAAGCAATTTTCTCATGAACTTCATAGAAGTTCAGGAGAGAAGTTATTTCTAGATCATCTAATCTCTCCTGTATTTCTCTGGCAATTAAGCGTCATCCAGATATCCTCTTTCTAGCCCAAAACAATGGTAGATTCTTTTGTCTCTAGTCCTCAAAACCAAGAATGCATACAACAAGCAGGAACCCAGACAACAGTCCCAAGATGATGCAGGGTTGATTTGATGTGTCCAGCAGCCAAATAATTCCCCATGCTGCAAAGAAAAGACCGCAGATCTTCAGACATTCCTTCCAATTAAGTCTGCAAGGAAATTTCTCATCTAAAGTGACTCCAGCAAAACACTTGACATACTCATCTATGCCACCTCAGAGGACTGGTCTATCTGCTTTGTGTCATGTCACCTTCAACAGTCAGCCTCTGGTGCATTAGAAGATAGAGAGACAATACAACAATACCACCATAGAAGCTAAGTTGTGCATTGAGTAAATTCGTCAATGAGATCACAGCTGACTAACTGTGAGGCTGATAAACCTGCGTGATCTCACTGGGGAACTGCAAGAGTTATGATCAAGTCCAGGGTCCATCAGGACAAGGACCAGAAAGGGCCACTGTAATTGCATGACCTAGCTTGCTACTTCTGCATGCACACAGGCCAAAGGACTAAAAAGCCAGATGAAAACAACTGTCTAGCTTCAAGATGCAACAGCCATACTGATCCCATACTGATATCTCCTGCATTTAATTCTTCACAGCTAGGACATTGCATACTGAATTTCTCTAACCTCAGTTCCCAGTCACTGGACTTCACCAAGCCCTAGTCAGCAAGACTGGAGAGTCCCTGCTATCAACAGTCCTCTAATGTGTTTTTCTGGGACAGCAGTGAACACAAAGTCTGTAGTGTTTAAAGAGAAAGTCAGTCAAAAACACATCCTCAGTTGACATCATCTGGCTGTGCACCTCTCAGTGATGAATCCACTGAAACCTATTCCTGGTTAAGAAAGCTTCCTATTGTGTTTGGGACAATATCAGACCTCCCTACACACCCTTCAGCAACATCAAAGAGTCTCTGCTCTCAACCACATTCTCCTATTGTATCCCTCTATTACTGTTTCACCTACAGCTGATTGAACTGAAGCTGCATATAGGCAATGCCAAGAAAAATAATAATAAGGACTGACACTATATTTTCTGAAGTTTGAATAGGACCATGACTACCTATAGGTGTACATTTGAGTCTATGTGAAGATGAAGGTAGCTGTGAGATTCATCAGTGCATTATGGTGCATATTGATGCAGCATTGGAACAGGCTGCGCAGAGAAGTGATGGAGTCACCATTCCTGGAGATGTTCAAAAAACCTGCAGATGTGGCACTTCGGGACGTGGTTTAGGAGGCATGGTGGTGATGGATTGACGGTTGGACTTGATGATCCTAGAGGTCTTTTCCAACCTTAATGATTCTATGATTCTATGATTACTCAACTGAAAAATTAATTCTGCCACATTCATGGGATACAAACAAACTGGCCCTGATTACATAAAAACAGCAGTGGTGGATTATTCTTACCTGTAAGGTTTTCTTGAAATGTGAGTCAGAACTTAATATCTGAGAAGCAAAAAGATGCCTGAGGAATGCCACCAGCAGAAGTTGCTTCCAGAAGGTAGTCAATCCTGTGTCAACACAGGAAAGTAATTCTGAAGAGAAGACAAAAGCAGTAAGACTGACCCAGACCAAGGAGACCAGAAGTTCCTGAAGTTCTGAAGTTCCTCCACAATGTCACTGTCCCTTCAGGATAAAGGGGTTTTTTTAATTTCACCTTCTTGCTGCAGAGAATAAAGTATAGGTGAAGAGGCATAATGGTATACGTTCATGTGCATGGTTATCTACATCTGTGTGTACATGTGAGAACACCTCAACTGTGTGTTGTGGAAAGCACAATAAATTTCTCAAACGACTTGAAAACATATGAAAAATGTGGTGCAAATTGCTTAGTATGAAATTTTACTTTTAAGCTTATTCCATTACAAAAATCTTCACAGACTTCTTTCCTGACTTGCCTTTTTCTGACTCTACATGGAAAGATATTCAGTGTATTAGCCCCATGCTGTTATAAAAATGGTTTTATACTTTGTGAAATTATGCCAGGACAAAACCAAATAGCTTGGCTTAATTTAACATTTACACATTATTGTGAACTATCAAACCAATACCTGCAAAAAAAATTATATTAAAATGGGGGTTAATCTAACAATTTACAAACCATACCATTTTAAAAACAGCAATTGTTGTTCTTAGCTCTGTCAAGACCACATGCTGTGCAGACACCTATTAAGGAATCCAAGCTTTTCTTAATGTATTAGAAGAGTGAAAATGTGTAATTGGAAAAGAAAGTGAAGAATCCCTATAAAAGGATTTGGCATGGACATATCCCTCAACAGATTATTGTTATCAGTTTCACCACATAAACTAACAACAGTGTTCAAGTCTACATTTTTTTCTAGTATATTAGGAGAAAACAAGCATTTAATGGTATTTTGAGAACATTTAAACCTCATCATTATATTCTAAAATTGATCTCGATGTTTCTGCTTCATGCAACAAGCTGCTACACTGATTTTGTGAAATGCTAAAGCTAGTTCCTCTGGGAAGCCAAAAGAGATGCAGCATAAAGTGTGGGTCATTTTTCTGTCCTGGTTCACCACATGTTCCCCAGCAGACGAGCAATGAAATGAGACAGATAAGTTGAGGTTAGGACCATTTTGTACAAATCAGCCCTAGGAGCAATGGGCTCAAGTGTCAGCTTTGAAGATGAAGCTCTGGGAGATACAGAGACAAGATAATGTCCCTGTTTTTTGCAGTGCATGTTCTTTCATCAAAGAACATGACATACTCCCTTTCGCACATTCACAACTGTAGGAATGCAGAAGTAAATTACTTATCACTCTTCATATGCTGTGTATCGTTCGTGGCTGTTGGCAGAGTAACTGCCCCAGATACATAGCCTACCCACCCCACCAACACTATCCATCTGACAGTCAAGCATCTAACCTAGACAAATCTAGAATTTTGCTCTATGGGAAGGAGAAAGGAAGGCACTTTGGGAGGGCAGCTCTGTCCATCCTAACATAAGAATTCTTAAGCAAGTGATGTTGAGATATTTGTCTCAGGTTGGGATGTGTCTTCCTCCAGAAATGCCTCCCCTTGACACAGCAGCTCCAGGCTGCAGAACTACAACAGTGACCTTTCATTCATGAACTTGTGCTCATTTAGTTTGAGACATGATGATCTGTCTAAACCTGTCTTTCCTGGCTCTTTCCAGATTTCATGTTTGAACCTTTGGAAACAGCACATTTCACAGGGTTGAATACAAAAACACGAATCACCCAAGTTTACCTTAAATTGTTTTGAGAATGACTGTTTCTGTAGACACAGTCTATATTTTCAGTTTGCAATCAAAAGTCTCACCTCAGAAGTCTCACCAAGGTGTTGCTTTTTACTTTGAATATTTCATACAGCTTTCACAGCAATACTCCCTATACTATGTAACAGAGATTTTAATATGAATAAATCTGTGATGGGGTGACAAAGCCAATCCAAAAAGTTGCAAACACCCAGTTTTTGAGGAAAAAGCAGTCCTTCTGTACCAGATGCTTGCCTGCACTACGGAAGGAATAATTCTTCTCAGAAGCCACAACCAAAGTTGGTCACAAGCTTAGAGCAGAAGGTGGTCCACCTGGCAGAGACCACCTAAGAAAGCAGGGCTGGATTCCTTTATTCTGGACCACAGCCTCTAAGCTATCCCCCATAACTGGACTAAATTCTTAAAGATACTCTATACAGTTAGTTTTATTTTAAGAGATAAGAAAATTTGATTAATTTATTTTAAAATATGAAAAGTCAATATACAGCACTGTATTCTTTCAAATCTCCCTTCCGCTTCACGCAAGCCTCTCAGTTTTGGCAAAGGAAAAAACATCCATAAGATCAGCTTTAGTTTTGCTGATCATTTCACTTTCAAACACACAGTTCTGGAATGTTTGAACTGATGATACTGCAAGAGGATTTTTAAAATGTAAAAATATCTGCTGCCACTGTAAATTGGGAGAGAAAAAGCTCCTAAACCCTAAACCATTTTGATCTGCTTCAAGGATTTAAGTACTTATTTTTACAAAGTCTAAATTTGGAAATATAAATGAAACCTTGATTTCTGATCAAAACAAATTTTAAAGTGAAGAGTTTGAAGCTTAGGGCAAGAAGCTGCTTTGCCTGGATTTATCCTAAATATTGTATTCTTTTTTCTTTCTCTAAGTTTTCCCAATTTTTGATTCAGAGGCTTTTTCACCTGCTACATAGTTATGCCCAGCCTGCACAGAATCAAACAAATAAGAAAAAGATGATGAATTATTTATTCACCTCACTCTCTTGAACCAACCTGAGGTTTGGAATCAACATTGAAATACAAACAAACAAACCTTCTGCACTGATAACCCTCAAGAAAGCGCTGCAGGTTCAAGTTCATTCCAGTAATCTTTTTTTCCCACTTTTGCTAATGTTAATTCTATGCATTGAAAACTATCCTGATGCTTCAAAGCAGCCTTTCATGATAGTATGCTGATTCTGCCTACTAAAGTGGTCAAAAAACCGTACTCCACAATGGTTTTCTACATGAGGAAACTAACCTGCAGTCAATTCATGGAGCAGATAAACCCTTATGTACTGAAGAGTCGAGGGTGGTTTGAATGAATTTCACTTTGTAACAACAGTAGGTACGTATCTAGAGGTTGGCGTGTTCAGGAGTCTGAAATTTAAGCAGGAGTTTTGCATAGTTCTGGACTTCGCTTCTTTATCAGGTTAAACACTTAAAGGATGAAGAAAGAGTCAAGGCCATAAGACATATAAAAATCTAATAAGCTGTCATGGTTTAGCCCCAGTCAGCAGCTAAGTATCACCTAGCCGCTCGCTCACTCCCCTCAACCCAGTGGGATGGGGGAGAGAATCAGAAAAGAAAAAGCAAGAAAACTCGTTGGTTGAGAATAGAACAGTTTAATAATTAAAGTAAAATAGTAATGGTAGTAATGGTAATGATAATAATGATTATGATAATAATAATAACAATAATAATGATAATATAATAAAAAGGAAAATATCAAAAGAGAGGAATGAAACCCAGGGGAAGAGGGGAAAAAAACCCCACAAGTGCTGCAACTGCTCACCACCCACTGACCGACACCACCAGTCCCCGAGCCATGATCGCTACCTCCCCCGGCCAACTCTCCCCATTTAATATACTGGGCATGACATCATATTGTCATGGTTTTAGCTGAGATAGTTAATTTACTTCACTGTAGCTGGTACAGTGCTGCTTTTTGGACTTAGTATGAAAATAATGTTGATAACTCACTGATGTTTTAGTTGTTGCTAGGTAGTGCTTACACTAGTCAAGGACTTCTCCAGCTTCCCATGCTCTGCCAGGTGCACAAGAAGCCGGGAGGGGAGGGGATACAACCAGGAGAGCTGATCCAAATTGGCCAAAGGGATATTCCATATCATGTGACATCATGCCCAGTATATTAACTGGGGGGAGTTGGCCGGGGGAGGCAGCGATCGCGGCTCGGGGACTGGCAGTGTCAGTTGGCGGGTGGTGAGCGGTTGCAGCACGTGTTGTTTGCTTTTTTTTTTTTTCCTTTTCTTTCTTCTGAGATTTCACCTCTCTCTCTCATTATTTTCCTTTGCATTATATTATTGTTATTATTATTACTGTTTTATTTTAGTTATTTAACTGTTCTTATCTCAACCCACGAGTTTTCTCACTTTGGCCCTTCCGATTCTCTCCCCCATCCCACAGGGGTGGGGGCAGTAAGCAAGCGGCTGGGTGGTGCTTAGTTCCTGACTGGAGCTAAACCATGACATATATGGTATGGAATATCCCTTTGGCCAGTTTGGATCAGCTGTCATGGCTGTGCCCCCTCCCGGCTTCTTGTGCACCTGGCAGAGCATGGGAAGCTGGAGAAGTCCTTGACTAGTGTAAGCACTACCTAGCAACAACTAAAACATCAGTGTGTTATCAACATGATTTTCATACTAAGTCCAAAACAGAGCACTATACCAGCTACAGTGAAGGGAATTAACTCTATCCAAGCTAAAACTATGACATAAGCTTATGGAGAACAAGTATGAAAAGTGACCCTCCATTCCTCTATTGCTTGTTGTTGTCTTTATCTGTATTTTTCACCATCTTTAATTCTGGGAGAGAGTCTCATGCACAGGACTGAATTCACATGGAAGAGCTACTGCTTTATATAAAACCAGGAACACACTGAAGCAAGTCCAGGCCATGGAGACTATATCTACCCCTACAGAGGCTGCAGTTTCTTCATGTGTCTCCTCCTCTTCTTCTTCTTCTTCTTCTTCTTACCTGGTACAACCACAGGTTGCAAAAACGTTTCACTGTAAATATATTGAAATTACTTACTGTGTATTGCACAGAAAGCCCCAGTGGATTACCCAGTACTTAAACAGTCATTCTTTCCTGCCTTTTCTCTTATGTGTAAGGCGGCTGTATTTGCTGTGAAATCTTTATGTCCAAGGATAGTAACTGGCATGCTGTTCTCTTGATATATTGTTCTTAGGACAAAAGCATGCTGTAAAATGAGATGATCATAATGGGATTTAAAGTTATTACAGGCAAAGCTGTAGTAACGTACAGTAAGTTCTTGGCATTTTCATTTACCCGTGAAAAATCACATACCTACAGTAGATACACTGTTAAAAAAAATGGAAAATATCTTCAAGGCCTGGCATCTATATTTTGCAGTTAAGCTTACAAAATTATTATAAGTAAAGTTTTATGGGAGGCGGGAAGAAATAACAAGGCATTCTATTAATAGAACAGGAGTTCACCAAAGGCATAAAGTATTCAAAAATATAAAAAAAATTCACTAATAATTAAAGGACCTTATTCTGTTTTATACTATTGCTATTTTAAATGACACTGGCAATATAAAACAACCTACTCCCCCAGCCCACCCAGAAATAAAATAATTATAAATAAAGCTGTCTTTAAACTACAGTCATTGTAAGAAGGTCTTTGTGTAAAGGAAAACTGCACCCAAAAATAACAAATTCAACAAAAAATCCCCAAGCAATAATACTGGAACAATGACACTGGTCAAAGATGAGCCTTTGGGGGAAAAAACTGTTGGGCCAACACACTGCATCTGTAAGCAGGAAGCACTAGGAAAAGAGAGGGAGCTATTAATTGCTTATTCAACTCCTGGTTCTGTTTTTAATAGTTGTGCAGGGAATAAAAATGAAATCTGTGTGAGAGAATCTAAGAAAAAAAAGAAGGGGAAAAAAAATAAAAACAGAAAGGAAAAAGATTTAATTGATTTAAGGCAAAAAAAAACAAGTCATGCAAGGCCTAACCCATCCCTATACAAGAAACTCAAGGAGGGATGTGGCTCCAGAACAGAACATAATACATTACAAAACAATTGTAGCATAAAAGCTAGAATTGCTCTTAGACCAAAAGATGAGAATTTCTTCACCAAAGGATATTACCTAGTCCAGACTGAAGTGTTCTAAGCCCAGAGATATGAGCAAGGAATCCAAAATACTGAGAACCAAGGGACCTCAGGCAGGGGAAACACTGAGGGCTGAAGGCCAGAATCCACAAAAAAGCAGAATCTGGAGTAGCACACCCTATGGCAAACACCTCAAATGTGTTGCATGCATTCATAATCCACATTGCTTGCATATATTTACCGAGTACCAGCGGTGTGAACTCAGCCTGGTAAGAGGTCACTGACCACTAGCTCAGATTAATTCATCATTGCTGCAGCAGAAGGTGAGGCAGACTATCACCTAAAAAGCAAGTGGAACTTTTTTACTATCTTTAATCCGGATACAAGTGCATGAGCCAGCATCTGATAAGAAAGAATGACATTAGCAGAGAAAGAAAAGCCACTGGCAATGAGAAAAAAAGTAAAAAGAACCAAGACTGCTGGTACTGTTAAAATCTGCCATTGAGGCTAAGGGCTTGCAGGTGGAAAATAAAAAAGTATGGCAAAGCAAAAGCCACGTTATGATTAGATATTCCAGAAGTTATTTTCTCACAAAAAGAGCAATTGAGAGCACCTTTGATGGTAAGAATGGCTATCTTAACAGAGAGAAGGGATTTATATCCCAGCCTAGGAATTATCATCCCAACTAAGTCCAGCTGAGGAAGGATCAGCTAACAGTTCTCGCTGGTCAGGCACCAACTGGACCAAAGAGGTTGTCCAACAAACAGACAGCTAGCTTAGCAAGATTAAAGAGCTAGTTACCATGACATAGCACATACATAACAAATTGCCTGTGGTGGGACACGTCTCCAAAGGAATCAGCAGGTCCCCATGAACATGCAGAATATCCCAGGGAAGCTGCTTACAAAATTTTTAAATTCTGGGCTATATCAGTATTGATTTTTCAATGTTACTACCATAGCATGTTTCTTGGAAAAGAAGATATAGTGAATTATATCTTAAAGAAGCTCTGGAATGACTAGGACATCTTTTTATGTTGTAAGAAATCTCATATTACTCGATGGCATTTGGTTAGGACTTACACTCCAAAGTCCTGGCAACTCTGTCAGCTGAGTCTTGGAAAGTTACTGAACACAATGACATCCCATCAGCACCTGCATGGACAGCCACTAGAAGGGCCCTTCCTCTGGAGCAATGGAATAAACTGGGATCCAGCTAGACAGCCCTTTTGCTTATCTGTACTTATCCTCCCTTTTGTGAGCCTATGGAAACATACAAAACCTGAGAAAGCATCTACACCCAAGAAATTCAACACAATGAGGCCTCTGGAAGAGACTAAGGAAGTCTCCAGAGCCCAGTGCAATGCCACATAGACCCATCAAGTAATGTCTAGGTGTTTCATGGAAACATTCTTTTGAAATTATGCAAGCACTCTTATGCCCTAGATATTGGTAATTTTGCCTCAAACTTCAAAGCAATTCTGGAAGTGCTCAGTATTACAATCATAAAAAAGAGTTACTACTCTGTCATATGTATCCCAACAGCAGCCTTTATAGACTTGCCTGTGAATTTTGAGGGTTATGGTCTAGGTCAGCAGACAAAAACCTGCATCATAACACAAACTCAACAGTTGCCTTGCCAGCAGTCTTAGCAGAGTGGTCAAGATGACAGAGATGAATTCTTCCTCTCATGCAAAGAGATAGAAACTGTATATCAGAGTTGACACACACAGGCATGATCCAATCCTGCAGTTTGCATTGCTTGAACTATGCCTATTTTCTGGCTAAATGGAATTTAGTGCCCAGAGCTATCCATACAATTTTCATCAGTATGTGCCACCTGAATCCAAGCCCAGAAAAATCAACCAGGAGCTTATGAGCCTGCGGTCAGCCAGACAACATAAAGACAAAGAAAGCAAAAATCCAATAGGATTTTTAATCAAATAATACAGGGAGGACAAAAACTAACTTAACTGATTAGTTCTCTAAACTTTTTTAGCCAGTGTTTCAAGAATATTTGGAACTGCCTTGGACATTTGTTGACAAATTCAGGATAATCCCATCTTGGTCTCATAAGTGAGTCTTCCCTCAGCCCAAAGCTATTGAAAAGAAGGGTATGATGGTAACCAGAGTCTTTTTTACACTCCTCTCATCTTTTCAGGTGGGTGGGTGGCATTTTAGAATTTAGCAATAATAACTGAAACAGTGAATATATTAATTTTGCACACTTACCAGTTGAATGAGTTGTGTATTAATAATGACTCCTGTATCAATCCTGGATCAGTAGCTCACACTCCCAAGCAAAGTTCCTGCTCCATATGCTTTCCATTTTTCTTCCTATGATTTGATATCTGCTTTGGACACTTTCCTTCTGGATTAGTATCCCATTATGCATTTTTCAAGACTGCACCTCATTTGCTAATTTCCTGTCATGTTTCTAATGTCTCCTGTAAGTATACCCATGTCCTTCCTGGTTTTCACAACTCCTCACAACTTCCCTTTCTGGGTCATTAAAGGCGATATTAGTACTGAAGAAAGTATTCTTGTTCAAGAAAGTGTCTTCCTGTGTGTTTAAGTGCTGTTGAAGTCGATAGGATGTAAAGAGCTCCCTTAAAGGTAAATAAAAGCTCCAGAGCTTCCTTAGCAAGGACCTGAATTTTGCGCTGAGTGCCACAGTGCTCAACTGCACCACTGCCAGCAACGTTGCACACATTCACTGTCACTATCCTTTATGCTCCAACAGATATTTCTCTATCCGCATCATTCACTGTAAGTCAGGTGGAATGATTCTTGTGGGTACTGTTACATGAGACTGGATCAAATGCATCACTGACCTACAACTACCCCATGACCCTTGCAGTCCATTCACCCTATTCTTCTGCAGTGTCATGAATGCAAAATATTTTGTCCACCTCAGTGGGACTATGGGCATGAATAAAGTTAAAGAAGAGCACGTACTTTTGGCCTGATTTCCAGCCAGAAAACAAATTTTTCTGTTGAGATTTGATTTTACCAAATGGCAACTTCCATATTTATTCTTTTTTCTTTTTGTCAGTCTTATACTTGCTTTTCTGCATTTGCCTAGCTCATGTAAAGTTTTCCAAGTTATTTTAAAATTAATGATCAATTTTTAATAGCCTTAACAGCGTAAAAGTTGATAATACTCTAAGCAGGACCCAGAATTTTTCATCTTGACTCCCTACACAACAGTTCCATGAATCTTTACTATGCTGAGCTATACTAACATATATGTGCTCAGTAATTCTTTGCTTCAGTTTACCAACACTTTGAAAACAGGCCTTTCCACTTTCTGTTTCTCTAGTTTCATTTATTCTTTTTTTTGATTTTTAAAAAGAGTTCAGTATCTCAGCTGTTTTCAGCTGGGATAATCCAACACACTTCTCATTTGCATGCAAAGTGCAGTCAATGCAAATTGATCAAAACCAAATTAACAGCAATTGGTTCCAATATTTTCCCTGTTTACACATTAGCTTGCTACCTTTAACATATAGATGTATTGAATTCAGCTTAGCAACCTGAGCATGAATGCTGTGGCCTTTAAAGAGAAACTTATCTGTAATTAAAATCATGCACAAGTTTTAGTGGGAATCTGTTGACTACCTAGAAAGAAAGTTGATTCTAAAAATGAATAGAATTTAGCTTAGTAGTTCATGTGTTTAATTCTAAATTAAATCCACTAAAATTATGGGGAGTTAGCTTTACTGAGCTTCAGATTATATGAAAGTTATGTCTACTTCTGGGTGGGTTTTTGAAAAAAAATCAAAGGGTACGCTTCCCTGCCACAACACCATTGATTTCTTTTTTTAAGATATCACTGCAAACTGATAATAAGTTAACAGAGTTATAATCATTATGAGCATTTTTTGTAAAAGTCATATAATAAATATGCATTGAAACTGCAAGTATGCAGTACAAATCATCTGGCACAGTGTTCAGATGACAAGTAATAAGGGCTTTAGAATAAAAACAGAAGCACATATATACAGTGGCTGCTATAAGGAAATGATTTATCCTATAGTGTATATTGAATTGCTTATTATAATTTAGAATGGTAATTGCTATGGCTTCACTATACTGTTTAATTGCTACAGTACACTGATATATACCATGGAAGACACTGCAGTAACTGCTGTCGTTAAATAACAGTATTTGCATAATCTGCACTGTAGTTTATTCTTACAGTAGACAATGCAGTATATGCAGGAATCAAATTGTTTCTTACCATATTGATTGCAATTAAGGACACAAATATGAATAAAAAGATAAGGCTTTTTTCAAGGTATATATCACAGGACAGTTGCAAAATTCAAGTTTAAGTCATTATTGTGCTACTCTTTCTAGGAAAATAATTATAGAAATGCAACCACCGAAATTTTTGTAACACAAGTGTAAGTCAGAGCTCTGGATTTTTGTGCAAAGAACTCCATTTTCCAGGCCAGATCTTTCTTACAAGCACCTGTAGTTAAATCAACCTCTGGTCCAACAAAGAGCAGGATTTGAACAAATTCATCGCCACAGCTGACAAGAACATACCCATCCCAATGTCACATGATGTTGCAATGCCTGGATGGGAACTGGCTGAGGCTGTGGTCTATGGTGGAGGTCTCTACACTGATGAAATGGCAGTGGGATCATATGTAAAACAAACTTTGATGATACCTTGGGTCCCAGTGTGTTAACTCTCTGTTCAGCTGTGCCTCCCACTCTGGAGGGACCTGGTGGTGACCACTCTGAGAAATCAAGCCTTCTCCATCTGTCCCTAGTCACAGGTTCCCTGGTTAAGTTTGGGCACCTAGAACTGAGTGCATCCCTGCACATGCTACCAGGCCAGAAGGCAGAAGCGTTTTATCATGGAAAGAAGCCATCACCAGAAATTTTCCAATGCCAAAGATCAGCCCAATGATTATAGCAGAGATGTCCCCACTGCTCTTAGGTACTGAGATAGCCTAGAAGGAGTAGGCTTATATCCAAGAGCGCTAGGGCCAAATTGCAGAGAGTTGTGTAGATCATGATCAACCTTTTCATTTGCTTCTGAAATCACGTGTGCCTGTGGAGCAATATAAAGACTACAAGTATATTATGCCACCAGGAGAAGCATCACCACATATTTAAGATGCCATTTTCTTTATTCCTTGTTTCTTTGCCTTAAAAAGGCAATGGAAAGCTAAGAAAGGACTTACGGCTGGCTTGACTCATGAGTGTTTCAGGGAACATACAGAAGTTGTGGATCATAGACACCAGCTACGCTAAAGTGCTTGAACAGATGGCATATTTTGGTGGATTTGGTTGTATTTTTGTGAGTGAAAGTAAGCAGTGTGATTCACTTTGATTTGGGAGATATGCTGTTTCCTATCCCCAGATAGGAATTCCCAATTCTGACCGACATAGCTAATTTGTGAAACTAACAACAAATTAGCTAAAATTTTGTCTTCAAACTTAGCAATTCATTATTCTTCCATTTTAAAAAAAGACAGTACACCCAGTATAGAATCAGAAAGAAAATCCCATCACATGGCTTAGATGACCTCAGTAATGAAATGTCAAAGCAGGGGATAAGGCTTGGCAAAAATGTTTGGCAAATATTTGCAAACAACTACTAACAACTCACTGAATTACAAAGTCAGAGTTGGTAATACAGGATTTAAATAATTAGCTGAGCTCTACTGCTAAAACAAGGGACTGCAAAAAGTTGTTAGGACAACTCACTGTAAGAGCAAGTCCCGCTTCACTTCATGGACTTCTGTAGTTTCAAGAAGCAATTGATGGCAGGGGACATTGATGTACGATAAATGTAGCATGCAATCACTCTGATTGTTTGTGATCATGACATTTTACAAACACTGCTTCTCTGTCATTTTCTAAAGTATTGTTTTAGAGGGTTGTGACAGAGGTAAAAGAAATAAAAAAAGAACAAAACAAGGAGAAATGTCACCCTGTCTCCCTAGACAAGCCAGATTGAAAAATTGAAAAGAAACCGACTTGGATGAGATAGATTCGTAGCACTGACACCACACCAGCAAAATCAGAATTAGATTTTGAGATTATTGAAGTAATAAAACCACAGATTCTTCTCACAGGAGTTTACAGCATACTATATATATACTATATTGAGTGCAGCAGTACTGACTTGCAGTTAGAGCAAGAGCTTGCTGGATATTTTTTTATTTGACTCTGCTACTGACATACTGTGCGGCCTTGAGGTTCAGACCCCCACTTGCAAAATGGGGATAATAATCTTAACCTGTCTTGCAGCTGAGTAGATGAAATCTCTTTAAATGCCTGCAGCTAATAATTAATGCTCCTTACACTTCATTGATTTTCTTATTTTGTAACTGGATTTAAATAAGCTTTAAACTTTTTTAAAAAAAGTTTCCCTGCACTGACTACAACCAGCACAAGCATCGCATTTGCGGATGGGCGAATGGAAGTGAACCCAATTCAATCACCCTCTCACCCCTTCAGGTACATAAGCAAGGTCAGACCATAGATTCAGCCCACATCCTTGCAGGCAGATGCTCAGGCAATATCTGAATATTTCCTATATTTCACATGTATCTAACAATATCTTTCAGGTTTTCCATCCAGCTAAAACTCTCATCCAAGCCTTTTTGTCTCTTCACTTGACTATTACATGCTCTTTTTCCCTTCATGTTGGCCACTGCCCATTAGGAAGACCTGCCATCTGATGATAGTCACCCCTTTCCCTTCCACTCATAATATGCCTAACAGCAACTTTTTTGACTTCAAAGACTTCTTTTACTTAGTTCCCTCTGTCAAACAAGTTTAGTGCCCTATTGCAATACCATCCCTTGGTTTTCCTCAGCCAGCAGTCTAAGCCATTATCAGCTTCTCTTCCAAAAACATCATGCTTTTCCGTCACTCTTGGAACTGTGCAGGTGAGATACACATGGTAAAAGATTAAGATGGTCCCTACTTTATCTTCCATCGAATCTTCATTCAAAAGGAGTTCTACCCTAGCAACTTTAAACCCAGATCACTACAGAGGCAGGCAGCAAGTGTGAGCTATTCCCTTTTCAGCTGAAACTTACCCTTTTTTCCAGTTTCTCCCATAAATAACAAAGCCCATACTTTGTATCCAGAACTAACAAGGTTGAGCTAGATTTTCCCTTTAACCACTTCATTTTGTTTGTAACTTTTAAATGCTCAGGACAGAGACAGCTTCTTGTTCTCCTTGTTTGTATTTGTAATACTCATATGACATCTCAAGCCCCATTTAATGCTCTAAAAGCCATCAGAGTCTGAATATTTAACACCCAAAATAAAACAAAATTAAAACCTGAAGACTTTCTAATTTTCATTGCTCTGAAGAAATGGAAAGAGCAATCATATAAGAACAGCACAATGTAAATGTCATTAACAGTCACACCACAGAGGGAAGAGAAACTGCCTGAGCTGAGAAATTACCATGGCTTGGAATGCATGGATATAAACTGATCAACCATATTTTTTACCTGGAAATTATAAGAAGGTTTCTAATTAGTGAAGTGATGAAGTTCAGGAATACCCCTCCAGTAGGTGAGTATCAGTAGGGGAGTTGGGAACAGGAAACCCAAGTGGTTTCAACTGAATTTTGAATAATTATAAGGGCAATCCAGTGTGCCTATGTGAGCAGAGTGAGTGACCCAGCAGATCTCCTCCAGTCCCTTGTCCCTACTTTGAACATTATTTCTGCTTCAGCAGTCAAAAGTGTTCATAATAACAGGTAATCAATGGACCAACCTGCAGCTCAAAGCAGGAGTATAGTTTCCATGACACATTGATGGGTTTTAAGTTTGTCTACCACAAAAACCCTTCTTGTCTAATGTAGATATCATACTATCCCACACTTATTTCACAATGCTAAATGTCATGATTTACATACAACAGATAAACATGCATACAACAGATAAAGTTGTTTCAGCTACCAGCCCGGCAAACACCCTGAACTCTGAGATTCAAACACTGTATTTCATATATATGATCAGGACCAATAACAGTTCTAAAGCCACCAGACACCTACAGTGATACCTGACTCCAGTCTTCCTAGGAGTTGCTTTTGCAATGTCCTGGAGAAATAAGAGCAGCTCAGCCCCATTGATTTCAATACAGTAAACAATTCCTCTGACAATCTGAAAGAAGTCAACAGAGACACTTTCATGCCTATTCATCGCTCCTTTGGCTTCAGGGAAGATCCTAAATCCAGCTTGTGTATGCCAGGCATCCATGGTGTGACCTTTCACTTTCCTATATATCAATGCAGCTATGACACTATACACCTGCAGGAAACATCAACAATAATATTGTAATGTTCCACCAAAAGTGAGCCAGACAATCTACACTAGAGATTTTCAACAATATAAAAAAAAAACAAAACTCCCTTTTTTTGTACCCAAAGCCCCAGTGTAGATGCAGTTATACTGATAGAGTACTACATATCCCCTGGGGTGCACCATAAGCTATGCTGGTAAAAGCACACATGAATAGAGCAGCAAATTTCTTGTAGTGTATACTAGATTGAAGAGAGAGTGACAGAGACCCTGTTTGTGAAAAACTGGGTAAGGTGGCTCCAGCTGCAGTAATGGAGGGTCAAAGGTACAAACTGACTCTCAGTGACTCATTCCTAAGGTTATAACTTAGAACAAGAGACATTCTAAAAACCTTTGAAAACTGTCATTTCCTACTGGTAGGAGATTCTTCTTGTGTTACCAACACACAGACCATATCAGAACTAGATTTTAAAAAAAAACCACAAGTCTTCTCAGCTGAAACTTCAGTACATTTTTATTGACACTTTTTTTTTTATTACCACATGCCATTGTATTGTGTAAATGAGCTAATACGGGTTTTAAATTCCCAGAGAGTTCTTTGTTTAATTAGGAGGAACTGAATTTTGTAAAAACTATTTCTAGAGCTTGTTTGTGGGAAATCTATTTTATTGGTCTTTGAATAGAGTTATTCAAGTAATATACTCAGGCAGCAATTGACAATTGTTCATACTGACCTTGAATTCACTACACAGGAATAAATGTAATGTCAAATCTTATTCTTTTGCATGTTAAGCACCCTGATAATTTCATATAGTTGCAGGGGGGTAAGCAGGCAGTTTTAAGAGAATGTAGAGTTAAGCTACATCTCTTTCAGCTATTTGGCCAAAACCCAAACGTGAGCAGCTCTGACAGTATAAGACAGAGACCGTTCTGAACTTCAGAACGACCATCACTTGCTCCGATGTGAACTCTGCAATAACCAAAGCTGGTTCCCATACTTTCCTTGCCACTGCCAGTAAAGCTCCTGCTCCCAGACAACCTGCTGCAGATCTGAAGGAAAGCCCTTGACTTCTCGGGGCAGTGCCAGATTTACACTGTTCTGGGTAAAAACATGATTTGGCTCCTGACGGGTTGCTGCCCCTCCTTTACAATCAGCCTGTGCCACTCTAAGCTGCCCTCTGCAGAACAAGGAGAAACGCTGCAAAACTCCTTTCATGTGTTTTTCACTGTCACTCAACTGGCTTCTTGTGTAACCATGGTTTTAGTCATTTTGCATTAGAATTCTAATGGGAAAGTGCTTTTCTACCTACAGAAATACTTGGGATAATGGTTGATTGCCATTTTTTCATACTCTCATCTCAGAATGATACTTGTAAAAAAAAATATTCAATATTCACTGTGGAATCTGTCATCGCATGAGAAAACAGATACACCGTGTGACTTACCTGACTTACTAGACAGCATCCATAGGATGCAGTGAATAAATAATATCCAAAGACATAGCTGAAGCCTGGAGACAGTGGCTGACCTAATAGCTTGTGCTTTGCCTGTACAAAGGTGTTTGCAAATAGTTCATTAAACAGAAACATTCAAAATTCAGACTTTGTCAGATCACTTCAGCTCTGCACACAAGGCATCTAAGTACTATGGAGGATCTGGGTCTGAACGATGTTCCCAAGGTCATACACAAAGTCTGTAGCAGTATGAGGAATTAAACCCATGCTGTCCACATTCAAGACAAATACCGTAACAACTGAACCATCCTCCCTCCATAAGAGGAATGTACAACAGGAGTCCCTATTTCCATATAATACAGGGTGTCACCTTCCAATACACAAGAATATTTACACTTGGGAAAAAAGAAATCAACAGTTCTTTTGTTTTAACCTTTGCTTTGATCTTGAAGCTTCAATCCAACATTCTCAGTCTCCAAAATGAAAACAGTAAATTGACATGTCATATAGCTTACAAAATGAGGAGTGTTATCAAAGGCAGGCTGTGTAACTAGACCTTGTTCGGTACACAAGTACAATTCATATTGTTCCCACCTATTACCAGAGCTTGAATACGTAAAATATGAACCATTCCACAATCTGCATGCTCATTTATATTACCTTTATGTGAAACTTAGGAAATAAAAAATGTTCCATTTCCCCTTCAAGTGTAGCACTCTGTGTTACACAATCCTGCTAGTTATCTTGGTGAGACTAGGCTTTGCCACATACTTTGCAAAGGAAAAGTGGACATTTATCTTTTGGGTGTTTGAGTTTAAAAGTGAGGCTGAAACTTGCAGAAAGAAGAGTGATTACATTTTCTGAGACTTATGACACTGTTTGTTGCCCAATTTCATGTAAGTTTAAGCTGAGTTTAAGCATATAACATTTTCTAGTTGACACAGGAGAGAGACTGTGGTTCCAAACAAAACGTTAGCATAAAGTAGAAGCATTTTGCAGGGTTTCAAACCAAAGTAAGGTATAAAGTAGAGGCATTGGTTGAGTTTTACTCCAAGTTTCCCAAACTCCAGGTTCAAAGCAAAACTTGAGGATAATCTCGGGCAAAAGATAGCAGATTTTTTGGCATAAAATTCTTGCAGAGCAAAACAATTAAGACTTAGACAGTTTTAAAATGACATTGGAAGGATCTCCATTTAACTGTTTACAGCCTCTGCTGTGTGACTCCAGTTGAAATAAAACCAAGTCCTTATTCCTGCCTTGCATTTAAATGTCCTTCTTGTCCTCTAATCCCTTCTTCTTTGTGGTCTCCCAAACCACTTTTTTATTCTCATCTTGCTTGACTGCACTATTGCTCTCCCCATCTCTTGCTGCTCTTATGGGATTCCCTTTCACAACTGCTCCACTTCCCAGCACTCTCTCCACTGCAGGCACCCCTTCATCATCTCAGACACATCTCCCTTTACTTGCAGAACTTCTGTTCAGTTCAGTGTTTCTCCTTCTTTTTTCCTTTCCCTCATTCCTGCTCCTCAACTCATCTAATTCCATTTTCCTCAGGCCAATTTAAATTCCCAGCAATTCCTAGTTCTGCTTCTCTGCCTGTTCTCACCCTTAGAGTCTTTCCTAACATCTAACCCTAGTCTCTGGCTGCAGTGTTATCATATTTCCTTGTATTTTAGCCTTCATAGAGACAGCTGTGACAGAGCTCCCTTTTTTTGCAGAAGCCTAGCAAATATAAGACTGTTACCATGAATGGAGTTTCAGCCTTCTCTGTTTCAAGTTGAAAACATCAGTTAATTCACTCTTTCCTTATGGACCATGTATTCTCACACTGTTCTTGAAATAAAATACTGAGAACTGGAGTACCATACTACCACTGGGACCTTACCAGTACCAGGCAGAGAAAAATGTATTAACTCCTTTGTCAAGTACTTTCTTCTTTTCACTCAAGGTCTTCCTTTGACTGTTCTTTCTCAAAGACTTTCTATCCCATAAATAAGTTTAAGCCCAGTTCTGCCAAAGATCAGAACTTCTTCTGGTGTCTTCACATCATTCTGGTTTTAAGCTATATATTTTACCTAGAAAGACAGGGGTAGTTCCAGTCTCAAAAGAAGAGCACACTGAATATTATTAATTGTTTACTGTTCTACCCCAATAATCTGATGTCTTTTTGGTGTTCTGATAAATGTCAACCTAGGAATTTAAAGCAAAATTAACTACCAACTTTGGTGGATATAACCACATGCTGAAAAAAATAACACTGACTCTTTTATTTTATGAAAATATTTTTTCAGACTTTCTACTCTGTTTATTGCAGTGGGAAACAGAATTTGTCTAATCTGATTTTCAGACATATGCATTTAAGAAATGCTTTAGAAAAAAAAAGAAAAGCTTTTGGCATTACCTTTAAAATCTGTGCAAAAGCTATTTTTGCTAAGGAAAGTTTCACATAGTATACAATGACCATATGCTTTCATAGCTGGTCAGGACTCTAGGAAGTTACTTTTGCTGAACATAAAAATGCCATGAACAGTTGTCTGCAGGAAAATCACTAATCCTCTAAAAACAAAAAACAGCACTAAATTAAATTTTGCTCTTTAAATGATATTGACAATTTTGTAAGTGAGATCAATTTTTAAAGTTGGCACCAAAAGCGATCCCACTTGTTTCCCTGATTTATTGACAACAGCTTTATATATTCTTGCTTGCAACAGTGAAAACAGCACTTTAATTTGATCCAAAAATTCCCCAACTTTAGTAGACTTTTTGCAGTATTTAGATAATAATTTATTCTGAATAGTGTTCTGTCTGACACTTGATGCAATGAGGAGTGAGAATATGCTGGGAAGCCTCTCTGAACCATTTCAAGCAGCCTTTTAAGAAGCTATCCAGCAAGGAAGATTAAACATTAGCTGATTACCGACAAGTAATTAACAATGTCAACGAAACACAGAAACTGCATTAATAATAATTATATCATCAACACGCTGATCATCTTGTAGAGAATCCCAGGGAAGAGGAGAGGTTAATTACTCACTGCTAGCAGAACAGCAGGAAGTCGACCGCAACCATGCCTCTGCATGGTGTTAACTGCCAGGCAGATAATTAATTAACATCATAATTGTAAAGCAGGCAGCATGAAAATATTGAAATATTACTTCATTTCCATTCTACTACCTATCCAGCACATTCTATAACTTTAGAGGCTGGAACTACAAAGATTCTTTGTAACCAGACTCCTGGGTCACGTGGCTTTGACTTTATTTTCCATCAGAGGTCTATAATGAATGACAAACTGAGAGGTTTGGGCAGAGGACAAAGAGCCAGGAGGGATTCAGTTCTGATACAGACTTCTCCTGTCTTGACACAAGAAGTTCATCATGATTCAAGAAGAGTTAGACTTCTGGGTGGGCGCACAGCTAATGAGAGTTAGACTGTCAACAATTTCTTCCAAAATAAAATTAACAAATGATTTGGAAAAGATACTAAGTCACATACTTGAACCAAGTCCCAAGCAGGACTTCAGGGAGAAGTTGTATGGAGCTTACCTGTCATATGGGCCTTGCACTCCCATGCTGAATGTCATGACCTTCAGCTCTTCTGAAGGTCATTCTGCAGATCCTTTTGTTTAGGTGCCCTCTATGAGACTTGCTCTTCTTCCACCACAAGTTGTTTGGCTTGAAGCAGGAATGCCTACGATCCCTATTGAGTGGCCTTCAAGATGGCATACCACATAAATGGAAGCACTATGTACAGTTCTGGTCAATCTCATCCAGGACAGACAAATTCAAATATCCTTCCTGCCAGGCTGATCATGGGAAAGAAAAAGAGACTAAAGGATTTTGTTGTATGCAGGGTAGTAATGAAAGACAGAGATGAGAGATGGTTGCTGGACATTCACTGGTTGGACATTAGAAGAAAATCTCTCTATGTCAAAAAGCTACTCTAAATCTCATGGTACAACCTGAGCTAATGAAACCAACCACTTTTAAAATGGAGCTCAATACACCAATTATATGACATGGGGTGAGGGAGGGGGTTTGATTTAGTAAACTAAGAGGTCCCATAGTGCTTTCTATTCTGTTGAAGAGCCAGAAACATTTTTACATACCCGCTTGCCCCGCTGAAAAAATATTACAACACTTTGTGCCCAAATATATATGTCCTATAACCATGACTTTCTGAGACTTCAGTCTGGTGAAAATAGGCCATCTCTACAGCCATAAAAAACCTCCTTTAAACCAGAGGAGAGATAGGTGCAGACAATAGACTTACTAGAGCTGGTCCCATTTTCCTGGTTTGTGCCACATTAAAAAAAAAACAGAACCAGAAAATCTTGCTGGGGAAAATTATGACTCTGCAAAACACCCAGGGAGAATTAGAGCTGAAAGCCACCATTCCCACCAAGTGAGGAAAAAGGGTTGGTATCGGAGTAGATTTAGCTGAATAGTGCACAAGAAATCTGGCTAATATTTCTTTAAAACTGTTTCACAACTGCTCTTCTTGAAGGTAAACAGCGACATCAGAGAAAATGTGCAAAGACAGACTTCCTTGATCAGGAAATATTGACATTTGATCATCTGTAAATTTGAATTCCCTACTTTTAAAATATTTGAGGGCTTGAAACAGAATATTTTTGAAAGAGGTACAGCTGACCTAAAACAAAATAAGCTTTACCAGAATCAGATCCTCTAAGTTTTTCACAGAGAGTGCCCTGAAAGTGTTACAGTCACCTATACCATGGACAAAATTCTCTTTATCACCCAAATTCACTGAATGTTAAGAATATGTTTGTGCAGTTGGCTGTTTGGAAAAGAAATTGTGCAATAGCAATCTGGCAGAAGAATAGTCTGGTGGTTATGCCAAGGATGTGCTAAACGCATCATGAGTTAATTCCTAGGTTTTATATGGCCTTTCTGTATATGACCTACCTGCAAAGTATACAAGATTGTCACACCATTCAATTAACTACTTGTATAGCATCTGCAGAGCAGTAGAAGTTATACCTGGAGATTTGTAAGTTCATTAAGAGTTTGAAACGTTTCAAGAGGGAACAAGTATTACAGAAGACAGATTTCCATAACACTTCTTGAAAAGAGAAGGACAACTACTCTTGCATTCTGGCCAATATTCCCTCTCTTTGTAGCGGAGGATCTAACACGCAGGGCCTGTTTGTGACCTCTCCCCTCTCATGTAAATACTTGGGCAGTCACTACACTATCAGTCTCTAACTCATAATCTTGACAAGCACTCTGGGACTTACAGGGGCTGCATAACACCAAGTCCTTTTCCATTCTGCCTAGGGTCAGGCCTTATTTCGTTATGCAGGTAATGAACTTCTCACTGGAGGTCATGCTTGGAGTATTAAATGGATATATCAAACATCTACCAACAACATTAAAAATAGGGGAGTTGGTTCTTATTTGCACTATAATAAGTCCGGTGTAATCCTACTGTGTTCTTTAGCCTTTCTGCAGTGCTAGTGTAGAGTGAGAGCATTAGAAGAACCAGGTCCTTTATGGCCAGCTGCAACCATTGCTATCCTCACACAGAGCCATATCCTCAAGAGCACAAATAGGACTCAACTTACCCTGGAGCCTGTAAAACTTAGAACATGCCAAGTAAGGGAGGGGTACAAAATGCAGAGCATCTTTAAATTCCTGGATCATTGCTTGAACTTCACTCATAATTAATGAAGATTATTTTTACCATGATAAAATGATAATAAATAAATACAACCCTAATCGTTCAGCTTTCAACGCTTTACAAGCATCAAAATCAAACCAGCCTTCTGATGACTGAGTCAACAATAACTCAAAATGTACAAACGTCAAAGATAGCTAACAGCTCACCTGTACTAGAACATTCAGTGCTATTAGAAAAACTATTTAAGCATATTCACATCTAGGAGCCTTTCCTGGCAGTTTGTATCAGCAAGGTATGCTGGGAACATCCATAATATCTCGCTGCCCCAGTGCCACTGCCTTTGGTGTGATGCTCAGCTCCCACATGTCTTTCCATTTCCTCCCATGATAAACAGATCCATGTGTGTTTGTGTGGAAGAATTCCTTAAAAATATAATAGTTCCCTCTGGGAAATTCCATAAGCTATTCCTTTCTGTACCCTTTTTAACTTTTCCACCCTCTTTCCAGCAGAAACATAGGACTGGCAGAAACCTTGTGTTTATTTTAGAGACAAAAGAAATTATTCTTTCATACATCTGTAAATGTCACCTTCTGCATCTTTTGCATTTCCATAAGTGGAATTTTATTATGCCATAATATATAATGTAAATATAAAACCAGAAAATGGGAGATGCCAGCCACTTCAGCCTGCATCACTGATCCACACAGATATAGTCAAAGCAGCTCTCCCTCTTGATTCATTTAAATGGGCACGATGCTGCTGTAATGAATACTTGCATCTCAAATGATAGGGAGAAGATACATTCGTATGTACCTCGTCCTACAAAGCTGAAGCAGACATGCATGAAGTGTGGTGAATTTTTAGGAGTTGCTGTCTGGATACTGTAGTCCATAACTCTTTTAAACACTACTGCTGGGTTGTCTAAGGAGTTGTATGGAGTTTTAGTTTAAAGTTGTTTTTCCTCTGTCCTTTTGTCTTTCATATATTAACTTCTTCACAGAGTCTAGACTTGACTAGTCCTGAAGTATTCCCTTACTATCTTCTTCTCCTAACACACCCTGTATTTTACACATATAAAATGTGGGGTCTTTTTAATATAGAGCTGAACAAATGTGGATAAAATTTCCAGTGTAAGTCAGTTAAGCTAAATCAAAACCAAAAGGGAGTGATTCCCAAAACGAAGCCCATCATAGTGTGGTAAGTTGATCTTTAACGATACAATTGCATATTGAACATTTCAAGTAACTTCGCCCAATTACATCAAAAGACACTGGTTACTGCATTAAAGTTTTTGTTAATCTCAATAAAGAAGGAGTGGTCTGAAATGCAGCCACTAGATAATTAGAATTAGAATGCTATAGATGGCTACTAGATTGCTCATTTTATATAACGAATTGAAAGCCTAATAGGAAAACTCATAATACCAGCCCTCTTAACATTAGCAATTACCATGATTAACAATGATACTCACAACTCATTTTTCATTAAAGACTATGGGCAGAGATAAGCTTGTTTATATAGACTAGCTTTTGAACTGATGAGCTATTTATCACTTAGAAAGCCATGAAAGGACAGAACAGCACCCAGCAATTAAAACTTGCAAAGTGACCTTGTGACAGTGAAAGACCCACCCTCCTCTGAAGCAACGGTAAGGCAATTGTTTTTAAATCAGTTAGAAATGGAAAGATAATTTGTTGGTTTGTTAAATCATATATCTTGGCCTTGCAGTGACTGGAGTGTATGGCTGCACACAGAAGGGATTTCGTACAGATGCAGGTTTTCCAGTGTATACCACAAATAGGAGAGATGAAGATTTAAGACATACTAAATCAAAAGATCAATGAGCAAAGGATCAATAATGCTTTATATTAAACCAGCAAATAAAGAAACAAGGTTTCACATAGGTGTTTTCATAGACAAAGTTCAAGGCATATACCATGTATGCACCTGAACTTGATATCCCAGTCAATCCTCATTTTCCTGTTCTTATTTTGGGTTCCCTGTCTCGTTGCTGTAGCCTCCCATTACTCCTCCCAGGCTAAGCTTTTGAGTAGAAGAAAGTCTCTTATTTACCCATCACCAAAAAATAATACAGCTGGGTTCTGCTCCCAAGGTCTTGAGACTTTTCCTAGGTTCAGCTGAAGCGCCGTGGAGTCAAGGTAATGCATATATTAAAAGAACAGGAAAATAACACTGAAGTAAAAGAAACAGGTCTCTCTAAAGATGGAAAAAATAAATCAGACATGACTAAACTGTTCAATTCAGGTATCTGATATTTGCTAGATATTGTTTAAAGATTAGCCATTTCAGTCATGTGATATTAGATATGCTCAGAAAGAGTACAGTATAATATTAGAAGAGACTAAGAAATAGCACAAAATGATTGCAAGATATCCTAGCTGGCAATTATTCAAATAGCCATTGAGAATGGAAATAAACATTTAAGAACAGCGTGCATCTACTCTAGTCTCACCACTGCAGCCCTAAGGAAATAAAAGGAAAAGAAAATTAGAAGAAGATTTGCAAAATGACTAGTTTGAAACGTATTATATTTATATGTTTAGCCTGCCCGTAATTCACATTCAGGAGCTACCCAGGATTTTTATTCATCAAATTAATTTACTATTCAATTAAAAAGCAAAAATGAATGTGAAAGCTGTATTATACCAGCTGCATCAGAAACACACACACGCCCATGTATGCATATACACTCAATTTAAAAAACAATGAACTATCTGTCCAGAAGTAACATATGTCTCAAGAAAATTTCTTTATTTACTTTGGAAAGAAATTAGATGTAAGAAATTTGCTTAGTGGAAGAATGAGAGGGAATCGGACTGCAGCCTTCAAGAGCAGAGATAATAGGTTGTGCTTTTTTCATGCTTCTCCATTCATCCGATATTAATTGATTCAGGGTGATGTGCTTCTGGGCAGTGAGCACAAGCTAACTAAACATAATTAACATACAGTACAATTATTTCCCCATGGCTCCTCCCATTGCTATGCTTTTTTCAGCAGCTGATGATAATACCTACAACTGATTTATAATGCATGACTCCTTCCATCCCAGAACACCTTGCAAATCCCTGAAAAGTTTCTGAGAGGGTTACCACAGGCTGGTAGGAAGGGAAAGCATGTGTCATGTGTTTGTGCAGCCAAGACTACACTGAAGGTGGTGGCAGACCTATCATGAGTCGTGTTCTGTTGCTAGAATCCGTTCATACTCCCTGCAGCTGCTGCGGTTTTGGTTAAAGATATTCTCCAAATCATGATTTCCCAGTAACCAGTGCAACATCATATTGTAATGATGGGAGAGACTCATCAGACTCCCTTTTCCAACACCACCAGTCTCACCATGGGCAGATGGTCTCTGTGCTTTGCTGACAGCTTCTGAGCAGACATCATACTATTTGACCTCTGTTATGATCCCAGCTTATTGCAGTGTACATATATAAGCCTGAACACCGTTTTCCATAAGGAATATAATGGTTAATCTACTAAACAGTGTTGTCCTTCCTTGTCAGCAGATAATGCACGGTCCAGCACTGTGTGCTTCACAGAAAACCCAGCTCAGCACTTGTGAGGACATAGCATATTTGTATGTGTGGAACTTCATGCAAAACCAAGGGTTTCAGTTCAGCTTGTTTGCCCTCCTGCCAAGCCTCCTCATTTTACTGACAGAAGAGGGATAGGGAATTATTCAGGTTGTGGGGTCTGAAGCTGAAAATGAGTGAATAATAATCTTGGCCTTTCTCTAATACAACTGCTGGTCCAATCAAAACCATGGCCTTTTAGGTCAAGCCTACTGATTATAGCTTCTTACGTGTCCAGAGCTTGTGGTGTTCCATAGGTGCACTTACTTGCAGGGTAGGTGAGTGTCAATCTGTGAATTATGCCATTTGCTTTCACACTGAAGATGTCAGAAAAGATGGCAGATACCCTCCTTTCAGGGGTCTTGAGGATGTTCCCAGAAAGCTCTGATATCAACAAATGCAAAGACATTCACAGACTGAGGGCTGGCTACTTCAATGCGCGCATCCAAAAGAGACAAGATGAATGAATGTCTCAGAATTGACAAATGGCTTGAAGTTTGGCATGCTCCAAGACCACATTAGCAAGTAGAGTCTAGATTCGACCAGCTGGAAGTACCTTTTGCACAACTATCTCTTCCAATAACAATTACTTTTCAAAGCTCATACGGGTAAGCCCTGCAATCCGAGTTCCAGGGCTCTGAGTCAAAACTAACTCCAGTAAAGAAACTGGAGTAATTATAAGCTCACCTTGGAGAATGTGACAGAAAAATCTGACTGTGCAGATTGCTTCTGTTGATAATGTCAGAGGAGGAGGAAGTGGAGAAGAATTGTTTGGCTTAAGTTTCTTTCTTCGATAGAAGCTCACAAGTCTGGTTTGGTAAATCAGAGCTACAGAGAGGTTAGATGGGAATTTAATCACGATTGACACATAAATGACAGTCTTTAAAAGAAAGTGATACATCATCTGCACTCATATATCATGTCATACCAACAATACCAGATCCACTTTAGATAGACATCTCTGGGTAAAAAACATTGGTGAACATTATTTACATCCAGTTTTCTTGAAAGTGAGTTTTAAAAAGGATCTGTTGCTGATAGATGTCTACATCCCACCAGTTAAAAAGTTCAGACTGTTTTTAGGAGCCAGATAACTGAATCACAGAATAACTTTGCTTGGAACTGGACCTTTGGAGGTCACCTGGTCCAACTCCTTGCTCAAAGCAGAACTGGCTTTGAATTTTGAGTGGGTTGCTCAGGGCTCTGTCCAGGGAAGTTCTAAGTATCTCCAAGGACAGATTCTCCACAGACTTTCTGAGAAACCTGTTCTAGTTTTTGATCACCATCATTGTGAACCTTATATCTAATTGAAATTTTCCTTGCTACCACTTGTGTCTGTTGCCTTTCATCCTTTCTCTGCACACCTCTGAGAAGAGTCTGTCTCTCTCTTCTATACAACCCTCATTAGGTAGCTGCAATCAGCAGTAATATCCCCACTCAGCCCTCTCTTCACCCAGTTGAACAAATCCATCTTTCTCACCCTATTTTTGTATAGCACATGCTTTGGCATGTGCTCCAGAAGATCCATGAGATTCTTGAGTGTGTTCAGCTGCTACAGGAGCTCACACGTCTCAGGACTCAGCCCAAGTTAAGCTTTAAACAGCGAAGAAGGAATACACAATACATGAGTAAGACACATGTAAACGTAGAGATTCAGCTGTCCAGTCTCTGCTCTGAGTACTGTTTATGAATATTAAACTAAACAGTCTTGAGATAATATGCCCAGACTGTTCATTTGATTGAACCCAAAATGCCCTACTTTTCAGTGCAAGTCTCCGACCCTGGAGTGAATGCCCTAACTGCTAAGCCACTACACAAAAAGAGGGGAGCTGGTACCTACTCCAGTTCTGAGTAAAAATAATTTTTAAAGTGTTCTTTCCCTGCTCCCTTTCTTGGGAAGAAAATGAAGTTTTAGGAGAAGGTCAATTCCAGATTAGTCCTTCTTTAGCAAAGGCAATGAAAGGACCTAAACACTGATGTGGGCAAGATTAACACTCACCTTCAATCTCTGTGCTTTCTGCCCTTGAACTCAGGCTACATAATCTCTGGTGTGAACATCTTCTGATGAAGATTGCTCTCCATACACATTATACATGGTTTGCAGAGGCTTTAGCTCAGTCACCAGGGTCTATTACAATTGCAAGATATGGAAACAGTCCTTTCTCAGCCTCACACTTTACAGGACTTACACCTGGCCATCCAAGTAGACAGTAGCAGGGGAAAGAATTGAACCCAGTTTTCCCCAGTTCCAGCACAGCCCAGTAACCACAAGACACCAACAGAAAGATCAGAGAGGAAAATTAAGGACATACAACTGGACAGGCACCTGTTGAAACTTTTAAGTCCAAAGAAATATTTTTGTCTCATTTCTGGAGTTATTCTCCTGAGACAGCTGGCTCTGAAATGTGAAAGGATAATAAAAAAAGTTTGGTTTACATTTTTGTTAAGAAGGAAATGAGGAGTGAATGTGGGCAAAGAGAGAAAGTGTAAATGGGGAGAACACCCATAAAAAGAACTGGTATGTTTTGCAAACTGCATATAGGCACAGACGTTTACATGTGCAGTAAATATACATATACATTTGAATGACGCCTTACAGATATGAGGCTGAGACAATGCATATAAAGATACAATGCACTTTAAGCTTGTATACCTAAAGCTTCTCAGGTTCATTTTCCTGGATCTCCTTATTTGTGATTTATTTCTGAAGACTAAATTAAGTTTTTAAGTAAACAGTTGCAGTGTAACAAGCTAATCTGGGAACTATGTAACTCATTTCTCACTCTTATAGATAGGGAAAATATTCAATTAGTATTCTGTCCATGTTAATTTTTAATTTACAGCCTTTAACCAAAGTACAATGGACTTTTGACATATAAATATTAAAAATTAAATTTCCTGAGTTCGTTATCTGATAATTAGAACTAAATAACATCTTAACTGAGAGACAAACCCCACGCAAAGCAAGTCAGTTCCATTTAAGATTCCATTAGAAAAGTGTTTGAGCTAGTATGTAATGGACCATAAAATTTAATTTGGAAATGATATTACCAAAAATGATGGAATGATACCAGTCACAAAAGGACATGTAGGCAGCCCTCATCTTTTCATTTGGCATGATGTTCTTCTATTGATTGTGTAGAATTAGAAAGGAATTACTTAATATTGCACCGAATAACATATGTAGGGTTTTTTTCCTTTTCTCCAGCGCCTCAGTATTTAAAAGTCAGAATTGACCAGTGTAGCTCCATGTAATTACAAAGATTTCCTTATCTTAGCCTATTTGCTGAAGTCATCCTAAAGAAAGGGTCCCCTAATCCATTGGCTGTCTCATATCTCATTTACATTGGTGGTAATCCCCATCCTATCTCAGCATTTAGGTAATGACTTTGGGATTAAATTGCACTTCTTGCAATTCTTTACTTTCAAATCTCTACAACACATCAGCGGGGCCTGGCTGAATAGGCCTGTCAGAGGACTGGTAATGCAGCTGGGTAGGTAAGGTATCCGACTTTAAAGTGAAATTAACTTTTTCATAATAGGGTTTTAAGAAAAGAAAACCTTGACTCCATGTTGCAAAGTATTTTAGGATGTTATAAAAAGATGCCAGGATTAAGTTATATTCAGCTTTTTAAACTGGTGTATTTAAGTACTTTTGCTGCATTTATAGCTAAGGTGGTTTTAGTAAGTCATTTTCAGATAGTTATCAGTCTAAAAGACCTGCAAATGTCAGGTGTATCTTAAATTTTGCCTTATGAAAAACTCTGAAGAGTACTTACTGCTCTGAACGACTAGGATCATGTCATTAAATTTCATTTAACCTATCACATTCCACGAGCAAAAATCTGCTGGTTTTTATGGCCTCATATTGAAAATTCAAAACAATTAACTGAAAAATTAACAACTTTGGCCCAGATTCAACCAGATACTTAAGTGGATTTCTAATTTTAAGAATGCAAATAATTTTACTGAAGTCAAGAAGCAGAAAAATGCATTTAAAATTAAGGATATATTTAAATGTGTCTTAAATTTGGACTTCAGTAAGAAATTTGTCATGACAGAGCCATGGTTTTTATCTATTGAAAAAACCCACAGTTTTGTAAAATACATGCAGGTATTGCTAAGAGAAAACTAAATTATATATATCATTATGGCTATGCTACGAATACATATGTGCCATATACAGATGTTGCATAAAGCTCCATTATAGCAAAGTATTTTTATTTGCTGAACTTAACATTTTTAAGCCCTTAAGCTGCTTTGCTTTTCAAATATTTATTTACTTACATCTCATCTTCAAAACTTCAGCTCTTTCCAAGATTGCTGAACTAGTTGAAAGGATGCTCTTAATCTGGCAAAACAAGTTATTCTCTCAAAGTGCTGTAATGCACAATGTATCAAATGAGAGACTTGATATTTATCAGATGGATCATGATACAATAGAAGACATGCCTTTTGCCATCACTGCGAAAAACAGTCCAAGGCAGCCAAATATAAATTACCCGAGGAATCTAAATTCATACATGCTCCTTACCTTTGCAGCTGCATCCTGCAAAGAATCCATCTGCAGAGAAATCAGGGCCATCAGACATGTGCCCTGTCCTCTACTACTGAAGTCACCATCTAAAAGGACCATGTTCAAAAGAAACCCACAGAAGACACCTTGCTTGACCGCTCTGTTGGCTTTTTGTGCATTTATCCTAGGAAACAAGCCTTTCACAATGTATAAGTACTTCCTTTCTTTTTCCACAGGAGCCAAACCTTCTTATACTATCCCACTAGATGATACTTCACACAGAATAATGGAAGTTTGGCAATTTTATAGAAAAAAATCTGTCAAGGCTATTAAGCCCAAAGATACCACCTCTGGCACGACAAGTCCTAAGTCAGACCACTGGATGGTAGCAGTATTTCCTAAAGAGACAGGGCATTGTCTTTGCCCTCTTTTTTCCTCTTCCTTAGACACAGACACTGATCACTGCCAGGGATGGGACATTAGCTAGATGGGCTTTTGGTCAAACCCACTCTGGTCATACATACAACCATCATCACTGTCTTACCATAAGTACAGTAAATAAATGTCATAGACATTGAGACTAAGAAATAATGTAAAATTAGCATGAGATCATGTCCTTTTTGTTTCACATTCTTTTGCTACGGAGGCTAAAAACCAGAAGGAGTTGTGCTTCTGACATTTGCAAGGAATTTGGCTGGCAACTAGTGAAATCAGGACTGGCTGACCTACATTCCAATGAGACTATGTTCAGCAGTTAGTATGGGAACTTCTCAGTCTTTGGTCTCAAGTGAAAACAGGTGTTCTACATACAGCTCTATGTTCCTACAGTTTTCAATCTTCTTCCTGTTTCAGGTCTCCCCATCAAATGGGTAAAGAGAAAATGCAAGCAGCTTTGTTTTTACCATTGCACTGCCAGGTGCTGCCTACAATGCGTGGGGTGTGAGCAACAAGATGCTGACACTGTACCTGCAACTCTGCTGAAAGACTTCAACCCCAAATGGTATCCAGCTCCAGCAAAACCAGGCTGTCAACAGCTACAGGAGGGAAAACCCAAGACTCATGCAACTGCAAGAGAACACGGATGTCTAGGGTATTGTCCCATTTGGAGATTACTTTGAATTTTCACATTGGAAGTCAGAGATCTCAAGAGCAAAATTAGCCTTGCTGACAATAATCTTCCTTTCTTATTTATCTTTCAGGGACACCTTTCAAGAAATCACAGGTCCACCTGTGTGGAGGAGTGAGCTGCCTGCTCACCTGCCTCTGCTGCCCACACCTGCCCTGGAGGTATGCTGCCACTGGTCCAAGGGAAGTGAAGGAGTGGCAGCTAAGGGCCAAGCATTGGGTTTGATCATTTGAGAGGGAGGGGAAGTTTGCCAGAAATGCAAAAAAACCTTCCATACAGGCTCTTTTATTCTCATTAATCAACCACTTTGAGGTGAAAATAGTTTTACAAGGTATTAATGAATCCACTCTCAGAAATATTATTTCAAACCATTGCTTTAGTATACTGCTCTCAAAGTTGTCTAGGAATCACAGAGACTTTTTTTTTGAAACTAATTCTTTGAGTATGAAATCAAATTTTTGCCATACATGCTGCTCAGAGGCAGCATTAACAAACACTGCAAGTAATTACTAAGCAGTGACGTTCCATCAGAACAAAGAAGAAAGGTAAGACAAGGAATTTAATAGGAAGCCCTATTAAATTGTAATTAAACTTTTCCTTGTTTATACTCATGGTATTTTTACAAAAAGCTGTAATCCCTGTGTTAAGAACCTTCTGACATGTGTAACAGTCACCGACTCAATGCTGTAAATAGGGCAGAGTAGCCCTTATCCTACGGAGTCCCTAACGCAACAACGTGACATCTCAACCCCCCACAGATATCATAAGGAGATGGGGGATGGCATATGCTACACAGAGGAGATCATGCCTTCCCTGCCTGCCCCCTGCAATGCCATCTTTTATCTGGAAAAGGGAGATCCTTTGCCTTCCCATCCCTATTCACCTCAGGGCTGTGTACACCAGGAGAAGGTAGTGATTCACTTTTAAGAGAAGCTGCATACTCCAATGGTTACCAGAACATCAACTGGTAGGTCAGGAGTTGGGCAAGCTGCTGAGTGCAAAATTGTCAGACCATCTATGGTATGCAAGACCATTAACGTTGAAATAACTTTATGCTTCCAGAACCTTAAAGATATATGAACATCAACCTCCCGTATTTAGAACAAAAATTTTTCAGGTTTTGATGTTTAGGTGCTTTTGAAGAACACATTCTTTGCCTGGCATAAAACTCATCTTCACACTGTGAAACGAAGACAGCGTAAAGCTTACATTACTGGCCGTGTTAAACCCAAGTTCACATACAAGAACAGTGAATATTTGCAAGTGATGTGCAATATTTTTTTATTAATATTAGAAAGCATACTCTTCAAAGGTACACCTAAGACAATGTACAAAGGCAACTATTGTTTCTGCTACAAACTCTATAGATAACAGAAAACATTAGGCGCATAATGGCTCAAGTGTGTTATACTATGAGTGTTTAGCCCATTTCACATGTCTCCTTGCAGTCTTTTTCATACACTTGGCTCTGTGGTTCAGCTTGGTTGTATCCAATGATGAGTGGTAATTGGAAGCCCTCCTCCTGCCATTCTCCAAAATGATACAGAAATTAATTCTTGTACACTGTGCATTGCATACACCAAGGGAAGTTGACCCTATCAATTTACATACACTATAGGGGCCTGCTATCACACTGCAGCCAGCAAACAGCTTCTCTTATCTAGGAAAGACCCTCATTTGTTATTTCTTGCTGAATACACCCACTCCCATTATTTCTGTAATTCTTTGCAATAATAGACCTTACCCTAATGAAACCTGCATTATGAGAAGGTTATAGTCCTGACCCAAAGATGATTAGCTCTGTGCTCTGTTATTGCTACATATGTAATTGTATAATTGATTTTAAAATTTACTTTTGTGTCCCCAAACCATAAAGAGAGCAGCCCATTAAGGGGAAGAAATATAATTAATATATCTATTAAAGTGGGGCAGGATATTATTGCAATTTTAAATTATGCAGTAAGTGTACACATAAAACCAAGGAAGAAATACAAAAGTTGAGATTCTCATCATACTTCTCTTTAGGTAACATGCAAAGCATGTACATTTTCAGTACACAACAAACAGCTCAGACACAGCTCTATAAGATGTACCTTGTAGGCAGGGTCCAATTTTATACACAGTTCCATGAAGCCAAGTGGGTAGGGTATCCTGCAGGCCTGAGCCTTTGTTAGTCTATGCTAATGAAGCTATGAAAATCTTTGTTTCCACATAATTTGCTTCCATATGCATGCTTGACTATGCATCTAACACAATGTGAATGTTGTTTCCCTTGGTCAATAGATACATGCTAGATAATTGACAATTCATGTTTCAATAATTAAATCTAAATAAATAAAAACGTACGCAATTAACACCATATGTTTTTTAACTCAAAAGTATTTTGTCCTCATTTACACCTAGTCCTTACTGTCTAATCAGCTGACAGCTTCCCATCATCTAAAGCAATCTGAGACACGCAGATCCCTGCATTGTCTTAGGTATTAAGATGGGGACAAATTCCCTTTTCAGACCAAGCATTGCAGTAAAGACTCTGCACGTGCGCACATGTAAGCCCACCATGAAATGTGGGCTTTCACCATGCCATGGTCCTGTTATCACTTGCACAGTGGCAGCCTACACTAGACCGGGACCTCCTAAATCCAGGGCAGGTTTCGCACTAAAAGCTTACACAGCAACAGAAAACAGGGACCTGGCAGCAGCAAAGTGGGAGATAAAAGACTAGCAAAACCTGCCATAGTCCACTGCAGTGTTATTCCCCTGTGAGTTTTGCCAGGAAAATCCAGCTGACCGGGACACAGAGCTCAAGTATAACTTAAGGGATTGGATGGATGGCAGCTGGCCTAGGCATATTTCTTATGAACTTGCTTGGTTTCATAAAGGTCATTTCTGATGGTGACCTCCATCACAGGACTCCTTCCTGCATTCGTTCTGTAGCAGCAGCCTAGCACCTCTCACCTGAGATGCTGCAGCAGAACAGCCAGGGCCCTCAACAGCAGGGGTTCATTTTCAGTAGCTAAAACACAGGCATCTAGTGTTATTTCACAAGTCCCACATGTCCTCCACATGCTTCTGTGGAGGGCAGCAGGTGTCTCATGGGTCTGGCACCAGAGCTGGCAGTCACTTGTGGCTTCCCTGAGGATGCCTGAAATAGCACCAATACTTGGGGGCAGCTGTGTCATGTCCCAAGCGACATTCTGACAAGAGCAGTGAGCTTCTGTCAAGGAGGCTAATGACCCTGAGGGTGACATTTATCTCATCATAGGTGAGATTCAACTGTGGACTCTGGGTCTATACTACAAAGCCTGCTCTGCAGCCTGAGACCATCTCTTGTGGTTTAACCCCAGCCGGCAACTAAGCCCCACACAGCTGCTCGTTCACTCCTCCCTGGTGGGTTGGGGGAGAGAATCAGAAGAGTAAAAGTGAGAAAACTCATGGGCTGAGATAAAGACAGTTGAAAACGTAAAGCAAAAACCACACATACAAGCAAAGCAAAACAAGGAATTCGTTCACTGCTTCCTATGGGCAGGCAGATGTTCAGTCACCTCCAGGAAAGCAGGGCTCCATCACGCGTACGGTGACTTGGGAAGATAAACACCATCGCTCCAAACGTCCCCCCTTCCTTCTTCTTCCCCCAGCTTTATATGCTAAGCATGACGTTATATGGTGTGGGATATCCCTTTGGTCAGTTGGGGTCAGCTGTCTCGGCTGTGTCCCCTCCAACTCCTTGTGCCCCCCCAGCCCACTCGCTGGTGGGGTGGGGTGAGGAGCAGAACAGGCCTTGACTCTGTGTAAGCCCTGCTCAGCAGTAACAAAAACATCCCTGTATTATCACCACTGCTTCCAGCACAAATCCAAAGCATAGCCCCATACAAGCTACTATGAAGAAGATAACTCTATCCCAGCCAAAACCAACACACCATCTCAATAAAGCTCTCTGTCCTACACCTACAAAGGAAAACTCCTAAATAAATGGGGACGTTGCTAGTAACTTCTGTCTAACTTGGTTCTGGCTTAAATATATTTGGGAGTCAGGGCTTTTCCCCAGCTTTAGACAAGTTCATATTCCCACTTAGAATTACTCATTATCAGAGAACCATTTTACACGGACATGCCTCCGTTGAATTGGATTTGTGAGATAAGTTAAGGAAAAAGCAGTTGTGTAATTTGCACACAAAGTGGTTGGAATTGATCTAAAACAAACCTTTAACTTTCAAACTGGTTTAAATGGGGAAAGGACCATTGGATAATTACATCATTTAACACATTGATTGTCTAAAAGTCAATTCTAATGATTTCAGAAATAGAGGGCATTGTGCTTTCCTCATTTTTAAGGAAAGATTTTTGCTCAGTGCAGAGGAGTAAATGGTGAATTTTTTGAAAGAGACAATATAGAAGAGCTGAAGAAAACAAAAGTTTCATTATGCCAAACAAGGATTATTTCACAAAAGCTAAAAAAAAATCAATGGGACACAATTAAACTGAGTGCATCTCCCCTTACAGTACAACAAAGTAAAAGAAACTTAAATGACCTGTGTGTATTCAGAATACATAATTAAAGAGGTAGTTTGTATCATTAGCCTGACCACATCTACATTTACTTTAAAGTCTTACATCCTTTCTGTTATATTTGATCATTGTCACTTGATCATTAACTAAAAGGTACAGCATTCAAAGCCCTAAGATTAAATTTTCTCTTTTTCTAGTTACTTATACAATACTGCATTTCTCTATTAGTCAGAATACAAAATACATGAATGTGTCACAAGGACATTGATAATCATGTTTTGCATTTATGGAAGAGTTCAGACCATTGAAGGGCAAACTCTTCCTTTTACTTGTATGGCTAGCCAAGTGGGATTCTTTGCATACACAATGGAAAACTGAATTTTAGCCCCGGATCTTAAAACACTTAGAACCCACTGTAATAAAAGTTGCATTTGTTTAACTGAAGGAAGGTTCTTAAATCAATTTAGTCACACCACCGCAAATCCACATGGACAATCTTAAATCAATTTGAACTTGGCTTATTTCAATTTGGCCTAATTCAGAAAGAAATCAATTTAAGCTGAAGCAATATATGCAAGATTTACATTTATGTAACAGTGTGCACAAAGGCATTTGCAATAGTTTAAGCAAATCAGCTTGGAAAGTAACTTCAGGTTCTGCCTACATTTAGAGTGCTTTCCCAGTACAGAAACACTGGCAGCTCTGCATGTCCAATGTAGTTTTAAGGATACCAGAGAAATTTTGCTTTTTAAGGGTACAGTAATTTCATTCCTATTAACAAATACTTGTTAAGTTTAAATTCAGTTTTTCTTGTGTAACGGTTTCCATTGGCTTGATTAAGTCTGCCCAGGCTGTGCACCTCACATACTGAGAGGCACAGCTATAAGCTCAGGAAAGTCTGCTTAGTAGATTTGGCCTTAAACTTGTGTGACATGTAAAACTGAAAAGGTGCCAGCTTTGAGTTCCCTCATAAGGTCCTTAGAAATTGCCCCAAAATTCTGGAAATCAAATTGAAGACAAGGGACATCATAACATGATGTAAAGTGGCTCTTTCCGAGGCAACAAGAGGTTCATACAAATACTAATTCTGGAAGAAATTCAGAACCTGACAAGACCATTTTAGAGGTACTACTGTATCTGGAGTTCAGAAATGCTGTATTTCTGTAATGTCTTTTGAGTGCTGTGATGTTTGGGTTTTCCTTAGCTGGGTCTCAGGTGAGTAAGTGGATACAGCCAGTTTTACACAAACAGGTAAATCAGCACCGTAGATACTCAGCCTGCAATAGTCATGCAATCTCCTCAATCTATCAAAGCACCGTTATGAGTGATTCATTGAGGGTCCAGATTCTCCCAGTCCTTCTTGGATTAAATAGCAACTTATTGCAAGAAGAGCAGCAATGGCACCAGCGAAACCCATAGTATAAGGGGTGCTTCTAAGAGCAAATAGGAACGTGAGATCTTGGGTTGTTTCTCTGTTAGGATGGTTGACTTTTTGCAGCGTAAATATGTGGCAGTTCATTACGGGGGGAAAATGAATCTTCACAGCCTGGCCTCTCAGTATAACTACATATTCAGGCAAGCAGTCAGCTATCACCACACTGAGATAAATGCCTGCAGGTAGTAGAAAGAGCTTCTCTGAACCAAGGAAAGTTTTGTCAGAGTATGGTTAGACATTCCTATATGTACTGGAAATTTTAAAAAGTAAAATATTCACCATTTACTTTCAGAACTTGTGCCTAGTACGTTTAATGCTTTCTTTTGAAAGGAATTAAGGTCCTGTCAAAAATACAGTTTTCTTGGTAGAAAGTTAATTAAAACCATCCATTTCTAATTTGGCAGTGAGATCTGACCTTGCTGAACAACTAAAAAAATTTCAGATAAACAGAAAATAGGAGATGCTCCTTCACATCATGAGACCTTATCTCTCCTTTTCATAATATGTATATAACTCACAGGGTTTGCATTGCTGTCATACTGTAGATCTTTGTGCTGTTGGCATCGAGATGAACTTCACTGCTGCTCACATTGCCAATCCATTTGCTTCAGGCAAAAATAAGAAGACTCAGTTTTGCTTTCCTAAAGAAAATATCTGCAGGGAAGACTGTGATGTGTCAGAGTAGAAAACAGGGAAGGTGTGCCATACAGTAAGAATCCTAAGGATGTTATGGATCTCCTGGACAAACAGTATATAAATCCTCCTTTTGCGATACTTCTGCAATGGATGGTGAGTCTGTCTCATGGCACTGAAAAAGTTTTCCTTTCTTTTAGGATCAGTGCCATTTTCAAAGGAACACATCAGTGGGAGCATCCTTACCCATGAAGTGGCCAGAGGCAGGGAAATTACATACTCTGTACTCAGCAGTTGCTTGTAGCAAGGGTCAAGGACTTCACTCAAAGGCACCAACTATTCCCTATGCTTCAGAAGACATCACTCAAATGGTACAGAAAATATAACAGCAGAACATTTTTCCAGCTGCAGCTCAGGATCTCAGATAAGGTTGTTGAGACAAACTTGGCAGAAAGTTTCCTATCCTAATATGTAGAAGTTCTTCACAGAAAAGCACCATGGTACCATAAACTTAAGACTTCCAAGACATCCCAATGGCAGCATTTTGGTACTGCTGCCCACTGTTTTTCCTGAGTGACTGCAAAGCCTTTTGCAGAGGCGGAGCAGCAAAAAATATCTGTGTTTTAAGGATTCTACAATTGTTAATAAGGTGCCAAATACTGACCTTCAGCATTTTCTTACCTCAACCATCTGCAAACACTTGCCAGTCTGGCTTTGCTCTACTAGTGCTGGCAATGCATCCACCTGCAATTTACCCTATTTTATAGAATCATAGAACTACAGAATTGTTTAGGTTGGAAAAACCCCTTAAGATCATAAAGGCCAACCATTAACCTAGCTCTGCCAAGTCCACCACTAATCCATGTCCCTCAGCACCACATCTACACGTCTTTTAAACACTGCCAGGGTTGGTGATTCAATCGCTTCCCTGGGCAGCCTGTTCCAGTGCTTGACAACCCTTTCAGTGAAGAAATTTTTCCTGATATCCAATCTAAACCCCCCAGTGGAAATCGAGGCCATTTCCTCTTGTCCTATCACTTGTTACTTGGGAGAAGAGACCAACACCCTCCTCACTACAACCTCCTCTCAGGTAGCTGTAGAGAGCAATAAGGTCTCACCTCAGCCCCCTTTTCTCCACGCTGAACAAACCCAGTTCTCTCAGCTGCTCCTCAGAAGACTTGGACATGCTCCAGCACCTCACTGTCTTTCTTGTCGTGAGGGGCCCAAAACCGAACACAGTACTTGAGGTGCAGCCTCACCAGTGCCGAGTATAGGGGGACAATGACTTCCCTAGTTCTGCTGGCCACACTATTCCTGATACAAGCCAGGATGCTGTTGGCCTTCTTGGCCACCTGGGCACACTGCTGGCTCATGTTCAGCTGGCTGTTGACCAACACCCCCAGGTCCTTTTCTGCCAGGCAGCTTTCCAGCCACTCTTCCCCAAGCCTGCAGCGTTGCAGGGGTTGTTGTGACCCAAGTGCAGGACCCAGCACTTGGTCTTGTTGAATCTCATACAATTGCTCTCAGCCCATCCATCCAGCCTGTCCAGGTCCCTCTGTAGAGCCTTCCTACCCTCAAGCAGATCAACACTCTTGCCCAACTTGGTGTCATTTGCAAAATTACTGAGGGTGCACTCAAGCCCCTCATCCAGATCATTGATGAAGTTATTAAATAGAAGTGGCCCCAACACTGAGCCGTGGGGAACACTCCATTCACCACCAGTCTTTGGGCCCAGCCATTCAACCAGTTTTTTACCCAGCAAAGAGTACGCCCTTCCAAGCCATGAGCAGCCAGTTTCTCCAGGAGAATGCGGGGGGAAATAGTGTCAAAAGGCTTTACTAAAGTCTAAGTAGACAACATCCACAACTTTCCCCTCATCCACTAAGCGGGTCACCTTGTCATAGAAGGAGATCAAGTTAGTCAAGCAGGACCTGCCTTTCATGAACCCATGCTGACTGGGCCCGATTACCTGGTTGTCCTGTACATGACACATGATGCCACTCAAGACGACCTGCTCCATAACCTTCCCTGGCACCGAGGTCAGACTGACAGGCCTGTAGCTCCACAGACCCTCCTTCTGGCCCTTCTTGGAGATGGGCGTCACATTTGCTAAACTCCAGTCAACTGGGACCCCTCCATTTACCCAGGACTGCTGATCAATGATGGGAAGTGGCTTGGTGAGCACTTCCACCAGCTCCCTCAGTCCCCTTGGGTGGATGCCATCCATCCCCATACACTTGTGTGTGTCTAAGTGGTGTAGCAGGTAATTAACCACTTCCCCTTGGATTATCGGGGCTTCATTCTGCTCCCTGTCCCTGTCTTCCAGATCAGGAGGCTGGGTACCCGGAGAACAACTGGCCTGACTATTAAAGTCTGAGGCAAAGAAGGCATTAAGTACCTCAGCCTTTTCCTCATCCTTTGTCACTATGTTTCCCCTTGCATCCTATAAAGGATGGTGATTCTCCTTAGCCCTCCTTTTGTTGCTAATGTATTTATAGAACCTTTTTTTATTGTTTTTTATGGCAGTAGCCAGGTTAAGTTCTAGTTGGGCTTTGGGCCTTCTAATTTACTCCCTGCATAACCTCACAACATCCTCATAGTCCTCCTGAGTTGCCTGCCTCTCCTTCCAAAGGTCATAAACTCTCCTTTTTTGCCTGAGTTCCAGCCAAATCTCTCTGTTCAGCCAGGCTGGTCCTCTCTCCCACCAGCTCATCTCTCGGCACATGGGGATGGCCGGCTCCTGTGCCTTTAAGATTTCCTTCTTGAAGAATGTCCAGCCTTCCTGGACTCCTTTGCCCTTCAAGGCTGCCTCCCAAGGGACTCTGTCAACCACCTTCCTAAAACGGCCAAAATCTGCCCTCTGGAAGTCCATGGCAGCAGTTCTGCTGAACCCCTTCCTTACTTCTCCTTACTTCTCCTTTCAATTCTCAGGGATCGAAAACTCTATCATTTCATGATTGCTGTGCCCAAGACATCCTCCAAACACCACATCACGCACAAGTCCTTCTCTGTTCGCAAACAACAGGTCCAGTGGGGTGCATTCCCTAGTTGGTTCACTCACCAGCTGTGTCAGGAAGTTATCTCCCACACACTCCAGGAATCTTCTAGCCTGTTTCCTCTCTGATGGATTGTATTTCCAGCAGATATCTGGTAAGTTGAAGTCCACCAAGAGAACAAGGGATAGTGATTATGAGACTTCTCCCAGTGCTTATAGAACATTTCATCTGCCTCTTCATCCTGATTAGGTGGTCTATAAGAGACTCCCACGATGATGTCTGCCTTGATGGCCTTCCCCTTGATTTTTACCCATAAATACTCAACCCTATGGTCACCATCATTAAGCTCTAGACAATCAAAACACTCCCTAACATACAGGGCTACCCCACCGCCTCTCCTTCCTTCCCTATCCTTTCTGAAGAGCTTATAGCCACAATTGGAGCACTCCAGACATAAGAGTCATCCCACCTTGTCTCTGTGATGGCAACTATATCACAGTTTTCCTGCTGCACAATGGCTTCCAGCTCCTCCTGTTTGTTGCCCATGCTGCATGCATTGGTGTAGATGCACTTCACCTGGGCTATTGATCCTGCCACCTCTTTGTGGGGAGAAGCCCTAACTCCTACATGACCATTCTCAGGCACTTCTGTGGTTTCTAACACATCAATAACCTCTGCATCTTTGCTGCCGCATGGATCTCCATCCCCTATGTCCACTGAGACGGCAGACCAAAGGACCTTGCTAGCACACCGTCCCTCAAATATTGGTATGCTGCCCCCAAGCTTATCTCTAGAGAGCCTGGTTTGATCCCTTTCCCCCTTCAAATCCAGTTTAAAGCTCTTTCAATGAGCCCTGCTAACTGTTATGCAAAGATCCTTTTACCCCTTTGAGACAGGTGTACCTCGTCTGTCACCAGCAGGCCTGGTGTCATGTAAACCAACCCATGATTAAAAAAAAAACAAAATTCTGCTGGTGACACCAGACTCAGAGCCAGGTATAGGTCTGCTGTCTCTTTGTGTTTCTTCTCTCATCATTCCCTGCAAGTGGAAGGATAGAGGAGAACACTATTTGTGCTCCTGATCCTTTAACCAGTCATCCCGAGGCCCTAAAGTCTCTTTTGATTGCCCTCAGACTTCTTGTTGCAACTTCATCGCTGCCTACCTGAAAAATCCATAATGGATAATAATCTGAGGGCTGTACCAGAGTAGGAAGTTTTTTCTTCACATCTTTAACCCAGGCCCATGGGAGGCAGCAGACTTCCCTAAGAAGGGAGTCTGGTCTGCATATGGGGCCTTCTGTTCCCTTCAGAAGGGAGTCTCCTGTGACAATGACCCATCTTTTTTTTTATGGAAGCAGTTTTGACTCAGGGTGTAGGCTGACTTAGCCTCGGCAACACCTCCAAGCTAGATGAACCATCCGTTCGGTTCCACCTGTAGAGCCTCGTACCTATTATGCAAGGGTGCCTGGGAAGGGGGGTGGTCGTGGAGGAGACATGCCAGCTGAGCCGGGCAGGAACTTGTCACCATTGCCCCCCATCCCTTAAGTCACTGTGTTCAGCCAGGTGAAGAGAGGATAGGGAATCCTCCATATCATGCGTCCTGCCTGCCTGTCGGGCCTGTCTCAGGGAAGGCAGGGTGCAATTCCAGTAGTCTATCTCTCTCTCGCACTCCTGATACTCCTCAACCTCCTCGCCTCCTCCCGGAGCTCTGTCACTCAGAGGAGTTCCCCTCCCTGGGCGCAGCTCCCACAGGAGTGCTCGCTGCCGCCGTCCTGTACTGGTGTAAGAGCAGGGCACAGCCTGCAGCCGGACACCTGGGTGGCAGCGTGTTCCCGCCGGAGACCTGACTGGGAAGCTGCGTCAGTCGTGGCTGCTGCAGAGCTTAGAGAGGCCACGGCTTTCTGCTGGGTGGACACCATAGCTCCCTGGTCAAGCTGGCAGAGCTTCAGCACCCTTCCTGCACACCCTTCCATGCAAACTTCTGCCCAAACCACAGCACCATGCTCTGCGATGCTCCCGGTCACAACGCTCCCTAAGGGCTTCTTTTATATGTGCAGGGGGGTTTGGCCACCATTGCTCCTGGCCCCACCCAGGCCTCATCAGCCACTGTCGCATGAGCTGCAGGCTCCTGGCATCTCTCTTGGCTCCCCTGGAGGTTGCCCCGGTTTGGGAAACCCTCCTGCACACCCTGCTGGAGTGCTCCACTGTGGGTTATGCTGGCACCAGAGCTGCTCGCCTCAGCCAAGCAGAAGACTTCTGCCCACCTCCTCCCTAGCTGATTTCCACCCCCGCCTGGAGATCCAGGCAGCAATGTGGCAGGGAAGTTTGCACTGATGCTCCAGCTATACTCCCTATCAATTCCAAAATGCCAGTGAGGAAACATGTTTGCAGAAGTGACAGCATTATCTGGGTATTGACAGATTCTGCCTCACGGATATGGATGATGAAAAAAGTAACCAGCAGAGAAAAGGGGTAAGTTGTAAGCAGTATAGGGCAAGTAGCAAATGCTACAGAAAAGGTATTATCCTTTTTATCCCAAATAACAAATAGAGACTGCAGAAATTCTACATTCTTCATCTTATCAATGTGGAAAAACACAGACAGTCACAGCTATTACACATAGTATTATAGGAAGGCAAGAAGACATATTTATTCTGAAATCCAGCAGATAACTTCAGTAAATCACATGTCAAAATATTTTTTAAAAGTGATGTTTTGGGGAACTGCATCTTTTGCTTATGTTAAGCTGAATAAAACAAAATACATGAAATAAACTCAGATGCTTAATCATGGAGACAAAACTGAGGAAGATTATTCTGCTTAAAAAATACAGTCGCAACTTGCAAATGTATTTTTAGAAGTGATTTTATTACAAAGTGTCCTATCAAGAAATATCATGAAAATTATGGTGAAGAATGCACATTGCTCAGTGACCAAAATCGTTATAGAAATTTTGGAAAGCTAAGCAATTTAACAAGAGTGAACTGTCTTAACAATGAAAAGTTGTGATGAAACTATTCTCCTACCATTGTCTGGCCATCAATCACTTATAACAGCAACTACATGGTGGGACGACATGTACTGCTTCATGCCATGAGAAAACCCAGCCCCTTAACTTTGATGATTTAGCACACGCTAACTGTGCTGGCTTGATAGTCTTAAAGTGTCTTCTTTGCCCATAGACGAGTATGGGCAACTGTACCTGGCCTGCCATGGATCAATGGGCCTCTGCTTTTTGGGTGCAGGGACCATTTCCATGACTGTCCATGGGGATACTGGCTTACAGTCTTACCTCTTAGCAAAAAAAAGTAAGAACAACATCAGGAAATATTTGGGAGAGAAAGAGAAGAAAAAGGAAAACAGATATCTCTCAGATTCAAAGCTGAAGGATAGTTTTACACAAAATCTATTTGCATGAGAGGTCAAATATTTCTTGTTCTCTTTGGAGTCTGTAGTAAAGGGTCCATGTAATCCACTCAGCACATGGCTGTAACCAGATCCTTCAAAATGTGCTAAGCACCCGTGATCTAAAATACAGAGCACCAGAAACTATCTAAAGTTAGGTAACCAATATGGGGCTTGGGGGGAATTACAATATCTTGGAAAATCTGCAAAATCAGGAACCAGGGCAGGCAATGTTCAAACACATGAGGATGCACAGAAAGCACCACAACAATCTGATGAGACTGAAACAGAAAAAATTCAGAGGAAGGAAAAGGACAGATAAGCAGGGTGCTGAAAGATATGTTAAGAACAATTACATTCTACATTCTTTTTATCATCTGACAACTAAAACCTCTTCTGGACTACAATTAAATCCACTCATTGGTCAAAAAAACCCCAACAAATGCAATTACTGAAAAGCAAGGAAACCAGAAGTTGTACAGGGCACAACTCTCACCATTCTTCAGCCCCAGCACTCTGTGGGCTACCTGCCATGGCCTTGCAGTCTGCCTGCTAATCCTGACATCACATAGATGCTATGAGTGGGAAAACATCCCATCTACTGGCAACTAAGTAAAAAACACCACGGGCAAGCTGGTTCCTGCTGGTCTGAACTGGAATCTACTTTTTAAAAAAAAAAATTTTGCTTAAACGTAGGTTCCCTGTAATGGGAACATCAGTGTGCCACATGTGACACCTTGAAACAAAACGGTATCTGCATTTTACCTCACAAGAAAAAGAGCTTCATTATAAGCCAAGCCTATCTATCTATGCAGTGAATGAAACATCTATAACAGCACCTGTACTCTAACTATATGGAGGCAAACTCTATAATTTTTTTGTTGCATGGACTGAAAACTGCTGAAAGGTATTACTACTATCAGGAAAATATACATTAAGAGCAATCGCTAACGGTTAACAAATATGTTTTAGACAGACTCTCTCTAAAAATATATATCTCTCCAGTTTGTTTTTGAAGGCGATCTGAATGTCTGTTTGCATCCTCTGAGCAAGCTCTTGAAACAGTGGCTGGTGATGCACTTGCAAAATTAAACAGGCTCTTGATAAGGAAGAGCAGCAAAGACTGCTTGGTTTTCAGCTCTATTGTTTGTTGCTGGGTGGGCTGAAGGAAGCCGTTCATTGCTTTATGTCCAAAACACCTTTCCAATAAATGCAGTTCAGTATTAGGTTGCTCTCATGCACTTTAGATACTTAATTCCATTTTTGCAAATCAAGTCCTAAAATCTTAGCAGTGCAAAATTTATTAGATAGGTTGAAAAAAAAACCAACAACACACAAAGAATATTTGAAATATTCTTTCCACTAGGCTTAGAAACACCTTTGCTACTTCTCTCTGGTGGGCACCCTAAACACTGCAAACCTATTAACTGGCACCGTCAATTACTCACACTGATGAGCACTTGCACCCCTGAGCAGTCATAGTGGGGTTAAGAACGACCATTGTACTGTTCCTCCAGGTACATGTCCCTCAGTCCTCAAAGGTATCACATTGCCCAGCCCTGCACGTTCCTTGCTGCAATTTGATATACACTGGTGTACAATAATAAGAATAATATTTCTCACAAAGGGATTTGATGAGACCCTGATCGAATGATTTCAAACACAGTTCCACTCAAAGCTCAGAGCTGCTGTAAAAACAGAACCTATGGAAAACATTTATTATGATTGCATTGTTACTTTTTACAATCTATATTTTTGTTCTCCAGCTCTTGGAAAGCAATTGTACCATTCAGGGGTGATTCCCCCACCCTCTCCTTCCCCCCAGGGCTTGCATATGCTTGACACTACTTGGAAAAGTGACTAACAGGGTGTTCACTTTTACCAGGCCATTAATTGATAACACTTAATTAATCTGCCGTGTGAGAGATCAAATGAAGATTGTGTCCCACAACCAGCAACATATATTGACTTTGTTATTCCAATTATGTGTCTGACCAGAACAGCCCTTTGGTATAAGACTTAACCTTTGAATCACCCTCAGCGCAGAACTAGATCAGCTGCTAGGGATCTGACCTGAAAAAGACCTTGACACTGCTGGAGCTCTATATGTGCTTGAAAATATTCCACCTTTTACTTGTCATAGCCAGCGTTTGTGTTGTCATTAGCAATTACATTTGTGTGTTGGACACGATTCTCTGATAAGAAGCCGATAATTAGCAGGAAACTCTGATTACAATTCAGTTTCACATTGGCACACATTTTTGTTTATTTTGTTTTGTGGTGGGGTTTTTTTCTTTAAAGAGTGCCCAGAAAAGAGCAATTAGCTTCAGCAGCAATTGGGTAAGTGCAGCAGACAAAGAGAGCAAATTGCCTTCAGCAGACAATTTATAAATCAGTTGTAGATTTCCAACTCAGTTTTTATTTTTCTTTCCCTGGGTTATCTTCCACTAAATTGATGGGTAACATCATCAGAGGCAGTTTTGGTGTAATTTACTATAAGAAAACATAATTAAAAATATATTCATCAGATTTCCTGTGGCTTTCTTCAAGGATAGTGAACAGCAGCAGCATAACAAGGAGCAGCAATTGACCTCTGTGTGCTAATTTTGCTATGTTAAATCCATGTTTCTTCTCCCATACAAGTCAGTATAAAATCTGGAGCAGACATACCCAAAACTGCGTAGCAAATCTTAGTTAACATCCACCTGCCATGAACATCACATACCATTTTGTCAGACATGGATCTGACCAGGATATGGATGGTTATTTTATGGTGCAATTTTCTTTAATGCACCCTTTCTCCAATAACACCCTTTCCAACCAGAGGTAGAGGATAGCGTACAAATGTGACAATGAATTGCACAAAGAAGAATTCTTCAGAAAAGAAGTCAAAATACAGTAATATTTCTTTTGGAAAAACAAAGCATTCTTTTAAGCCAGCTTCATTATTTGAGCATTGAACCTAGCAATATTACTTGCTGGCATAGGAGGAAAAAAAAGTAGACTGGTAGCTCAGAGACACCTATGAATAACAAAAAACCTGGAGAATGAGACCATTTCAGGTCCTCCATCTTGTCTATTATTACAATCTACTGTGAAGTAAAACTGGTCTTGGTTCTGACTTCACTGATGTAAGATAACAATAACTCACATGTGCAGCAGTGGTCTTAGAAATATTTTGTTTTCAAAGTATTAACCAAGACACAGAGTTTTCTTACTCTTTCCATAACATGCCACAGGGTCTTTAACTTTTATCTGGCTGGGTACCTTAGCAAGCAGCAGGGCTGTGCAGAGGAAATGCCTACGGAAGGTACTGCTTGAAAACATCAGTGTGGCATCCAAAAGTGCTGTAAAACAACTGCAGCATGAACCCCCAAGGAACACATCTAATGCTGGGGTGAATCTTGACCCCACAGACTTCTGGCTGAGATACAGAAACACTACCAAATGAACCAAAGGCAAATGAGAAACATCCAAAGATAAATGAATATATGCCAAGGCTTATGTGTGCTATCAAGCAATAAATACACTAGGAGTAGGAAGTGCAAAAAGTAATTAAGGTTAAGAAAGAGGCATATGCAAGCTATAAAACATTAGGTAGAGAGGAGGACTAGAAAGATTGCAGAAGGAAGTTAAGAGAGTGTAAAGAAAAAAAATTAATACAGGAGGCAGAGGAAGGGACAGTAAGGGAGATTGCATGAGAAGTTAAGATAAATAAGAAGATAATTTTCAACTCTGGAAGGCTCAGGAGTCAGATGTTGGAGAAGTGTCTCTAAGAGATGGCAGAGAAATTCTATTCTAAAAAGCACACATTGTGCTAAAGCAGATCAAAATCAAGTGTTTCTAACTCCACATTCAAAAGGTTTTGGACTCTCCTTATGAATTCTTGGGGTAATAACATACACATCTTGGATAAAATTGTGCAGCTTTCACAAGGGGCAAATTGACCAACCCACATGTACATTATGATATATTATAATATTATGGTTGTCCTTTGTAAGGACAAATGGATAAACTGAATTTGATGTGAAACCAGGACCACATTAAATGGGTGGCTTGAAGTGTTTGGAAAGATGTCAAGAGACAAGGTGTAAACAGGCCATATGTTGCAAAAAGAAACTCAAAACTTTGGAAAAGTGATTTTATGTTGGCCAGTCAAGGAACAGTCATATCAGTGACAATGACATTTTAAGTGCCAGAGGGAGTATCAGCTCTTTTGCACTTAGATGACTAAGCAGAAACATGAAATGGTCAGAATACCATGGGTGGCTGTCGAAGGACCTTTTTTATCCTGTTCTTCTTGAATGTGTTGGCATTGACTATTTGGGAAGTCGCTAAACGTAGCATGTAAGAACCGGTAGCTCTAAGTAAGAGGCTGTGTAAGCACACACAATGGCATTTTAACCTGCAAAATCTATATTCAAACAATCTGTAGGAGAAAAAGTCCTAGGCAGAACAGCAAAAGCAAAAGTATCTCTTCCTTCTAGCAGTAATGGGAAGGGGGGATTCAGAAATTTTTCTGTAATGTAATTCCTTCCATGCCTTGAGTATTCCTGATTCTTAATATTTCCTATGTAAATATTTTTTCGGTGTTTTTATTGAACAGTGTTAAAGTACGTAATCTACCAAAGTTTGAAAAATATTGCTGACAGGGCACATACTAGTACATGGGCAGTGACAGAGGTGGCAGCATGACCTGTTTGGCTGTAGTCTGGTTAATGAAGCAGAGGGAGAAGTTGGCTGAGGCTGTGACTGGCTTCCTCCTTATTCTTATTATGTCTGACCACTTAAAAAAAAAGTGACTGTATATTCTAATACAGCCTGGTCACCTTTGGCACTGGGCTGAGGAAATGAGACTTCACAGAGACAGAGGAGTCCCACAAAAAAGTGTGAAAAATCAAAATGACAAGGTTATGTTGATAGCTTGTTGAATGAACGAAGGGAATGAATTGAAATTTACATTTATATAGCACCGTTCATCTACACTGTATCTCTCAGGACTAAGGAGTTCGCAGCAGACTTACTTTGCCAGCACAGCTGCACTGGGGAATGAAGTAGAAAAGAACCAAACATCATTTTCCCAGAAACAGACCCTACAAAAATAGTGGAGAAAGGCAAAGAACTGGTGTAAAGCTTAAAAAGGGTGGAAAACAGGGAACAAAAAGTAGAGCACTTCATGCATGGAAGACTAGGAAGTGAGGAAGTGAATAATATTTTTAAGTTTAGATCATGATTCCAGGAATGAAACAAAGCAAAGAATACAAAAAATAATCTAATTCTTTTATCTATTCCAATCCACGAACCAGTATCCCATCATTCCTCACTTTCTAACAGCAAGAAACTACAGTATGGGGATTCAGTAACTCAGCTGTTGCATTGTTGCCTGTCCTTGAAGTTAGAAAGTTCTTCCTAAAGTATAACGTAAATTTTCTTCATTTCATTTAAGTCTATTACTTCCTAATCAGTTCTTACTGAACATGAGGATCAGTTCAAGAAACCGATTACTGTCCTCTTAATAACAGCTTTTTATATACTGGAAAGCTGGAATCATGTCCCTGTTGGTCCTTGGTGGTCCTAGGTGGACCCTCCCTATGGCTGAAGGGTGGGTCAGTAACTACCTTTAATGACTTGACCTTCATTTTGCCTATATATCCTGTTACTTTTATAATATGAGAATACAGCACTGTTTGAGGGTCTAAACAGAGATATTTCCCATGTGTTTTTGATTCATGCAAGTAATTATGTGTTGGATGTTTGGGAAACAGGCTATTAATTACTAATGTACACTCACTGATCACTTATGCACAAGGGGAATTTGCCAAAATAACATTTATCAATCCATGGAACCCACGTATTATTTACCTAATTCATCCTGCAAGATCGTACAGAGGACCTCACCTCCAACCTTTTATCCATCTCAACTAGCAAATCCTGAGTCATCTCATGCTGCTGCTGCTACAAATCTGCTTTCTTTGAGCATTTTCCTTGTAAAAATGAAATGCCTTAAAAGCAACAAGAGAACAACTACAAGGCAAGAATATCTGACTTCTCAGTTCGACTTCTACCACTTCCTGGTGTGATAAAGAGTTGGTTGAATTCCTGCATAATTCAGTGCTAAATAAAGTCATTCTTCAAAATGCAGCAGAACATGTAAAACACAGAACATATTGCGTTCTTCCAATCTGTTGTGAATTTTAGGGCTATTTGGGAAATAGCTTGACCAGTATGTTCAAGAAGAGTACATGCAGCAGCGCGTTCTCCTTCCCCTGCACCCAAAATCATACAAGTTTGCCCCAAAACCATGAGACTTCAAAAGAGATCCAGACTGATATACAACTAATTTTTTCTTGCTGTGACATTTTTAGCTGACCAAATACAGGTCTGTTACAAAGTAAGTTGCATAGCTCACACGAGACACCTATATAATATTGTCTCATTTCTGCTACAGGCTGAAAGCTGAATCCCACATGAACTGGACACACAGACATGCAAGTTCCAGCTTTCAAAGCACTCGCTCCCACATTACTTTTCCCATTCTCCCCTCTCACCTACCACAGGGGTTTCCTGACACCTATTCCCTGACTATCCCTAGCCTTCAGCTCTCATCCTTTGGCCTTCAGGGTTGAGGTGCAGCCTCCCTTCCAGCCCCCCATTTACTAAAATCAGCAGCTTCCCAAAGACTCACTGCTTTCCTGCTTCGCCACTTCATCTCCAGAGGAAAGGTTTCTTGCGAGCTGTAACCTTTCTGACCCATCTGTTTTCCTGATGGTGGTGATGGGCAGCTAATAGCAAGTGCTTGCTGAGCTCGGCTCTGCTGCTGTATCGGAGTGAGCAAAGGAGGCCAATGCTGCTGCCGAGAGCATTTCAGACTGCAGTCCACAAATGACACAGCGAAGCACTATGCAATACAAAATACCATGAGTGCTGGTACTATTAAATTACTTCTTTGCGGTTCTTTTTACACAGATGAAAACATTACTAATTCACAAGTACTAATTAGTTCACCAATGTTTGTAACAATCTTAGAATCCATAGAGATTCATTTTACCATTACAATGTTCTTGGTATAGTTATTTTGCACAAAAATGGCAGATCCTTGTTCTTCAACATTAACCTCTATGCATTGTAATATAGCATTGGAGAAGACAGTTTTGCTTAAGTGGTAAATACTGCTTTTTAAAAAGGGGTTCTTTATTTAAATTCCTAAAAGGTTAGGTTTTATTTTCTAACAAAAATGGACTCACAGAAGACCAATGACTTCCCACTCAGCCTTGGATCTGACATGCTATACAGATGGGTTCTGCCAATGCCTCTTCCAAAGACACTGTACATAAAACCAAACAACTTGCTCAATTTTGCTGGAAAAAAGCCAGGAGACAGCAAACCTTCCTTTCTCCTGAACTTTGTCTACTTAACTTTGTAAGTTCTTTCAATTAACTCACAGTAAAATGGGGCCAGGTTTGCAGGCACAGATAAACACAGGAGATTACAATAGCTCAGAAAGAAATAATACAAATAGGGATCTCTGTTGAAGCAGGATTTAAATAAGTGGAAATGTTACTATTGCTCTGGAGGTGAAACTGGAAATGGGAGAAAAATGTTAAATTAAACTTCAAGGGTAAATCAAATGCTTTTCACCTTGATAGCAGACTTGTGGCCTGAGTTACAAAATATTGAGATAACATACGCATATTGGGATAATATACCCAGAAGAAGAAAATCCATGTGTATAGGATTCAAATTTTGGAAACTATAGTGTAACATTAAGCAGAAAGTGTCAAGGCTTGTAGACAGACAAAGAGCAGAGGGTTAAAGGAATAAAGAACATGAAAAATTCTGTTGAGCATACATAGTCCATAGTCATAGAATGATAGAATAATAGAAACATTTAGGTTGAAAAGACCCTTAAGATCATCGAGTCCAACCGTTAACCTAGCACTGCCAAGTCCACCACTAAACCATGTCCCTAAGTGCCACGTCTACATGTCTTTCAAATACCTCTAGAGATGGTGACTCACCCACTTCCCTGGGCAGTCTGTTACTCAAAGACATACTAGAAAGAAGAGGCAAAAGAAGAAACTGTGAGCGGATGGTAAAGGAGGGAGGTTTGAAATGTGAGAAAGCTGTCTTAAATTCACCATTAGAAATGTAAAAGGACACAGTCTTGGAGTGGGGACAGAGAGACCAGAGGAATATAGCATTGATTAGCGATGTCAGAACCTTTCCAGAGGTACAACTGGGTGGAAAAGAAGAATTATTTCCTCACATAAGAATTGGGGAAGTCATTTGCTGCTCTGTAGGAGGAATACTTACTGGAAACCAAGCAGAAAGCTGGCAAGACCTGAGTGCTGGGAGTAATGGTGAGACTTGGAGATAGGATGGTTATTCGGGGACAGCTAGAAAGCCTTTCCTATTTGCCTAGTTCCCTGAGAAAACAGAGATGTCGAAATCATATCACATCTGCAGTCAGACCATACTGGGTCTGCTACCAGACCTTATACATGCCCAGCATTTCTTTGTCCCAGCACTCATGGAGATATCTTGCGTAAAGACAGATGATAATGTAATTCTGAGTAACTGAGAGCAAGGTAGCTCCAGGAAACTTGAGGTGGCTGATGAGAAAGGAATATTTTGTACCAACCGCCTCTGAGCAGTACCAAGCATGCATGCAGGTAAGTGGGTGAGATCTTTTAAAAAGCTCCAGATGGCCAGGTACTGAGAAAGAGGCAGCAGCAAGAAGTCTGAGGTTAATAGTGCCAGGGAAACAACAAAGACAAATCCAAATTCAGCTCACCAGAGCAGGAAGAAGGAGGGATGCAGTGCTAGGCTGGGGAAACTGCCAGGCCTGGGCAAGGACAGCTTGTTAAACAAGGCTTTCACACAGCTCATGACAATTATAAAGTCTGTATGCTCATCTGGCATTAAACTGAGCTTCCCAGTTGCTCCCTTGCCATCATTTCTTCTGGGGACATCTGGAAGTGTCCTGGACCTACCTGGTTTGTGCTCAGAAGTGAGAACACAGATGGTGGACCAGATGTAGAAGACTTTGGAATGTATTCACAAAGAGTAAAGGGAATTTTGAACTGTAGACAAGGAACTAACTGGTGTTCAAGGTTCGGCAGGGGAAAGAGAAAGGTCATGTATTAAATGTACTAAATGCAAATTGGGAGGGTTGGGTGTTTTAGAGAGGGAAAGAAGTGAGGAAATTGGAGGCCTGGGGAAAGCACAGATAAGCTGAATAAACAAAATATAAAGAGCTATCATGGCAGTCATGAGCCTGCACAAAGAAAAATGCTCTTCCAAAAAATAGATTCCCTATTAAGTGATTTTGCTTGATTTTTTCACACCACTCATGAGTTATCAATCTCCCCACCCATAAAGACAAATGTCATATCAGCCCTAACCCATCAGCTATTCTCAATTTATCACCATTTAATATATATTAAAATGCTCTTACCTTTGATTGCAAAAACAAACAAAATAAGGCAACATAAATCAAAAAGAAAGGAAAAGGGAGATGAGGAGGCTGAGGAGACAGAAGGGAGATCTGCTTCTCAGAAGAATGGATTTTTTTTCCCTTGATCTCTGCATCCAGGTTCTCAAGGCCTCTTCACTACAAAAAATACTCCAATGGTCTTACACTGTAAATCACATCAGTAGTTTATTAGTTTATTAATCCCCTCACAACACAGAAACAAATGCTCAGCTGTGGAAGGGGAGTGGGGAAGCTGCAGAGTAGTAACAAACTCAGCAACCCTATGTCTCTCTCTCTCTCTCATCCCATTATAAACTAACACAATATTTTTCTCCAATTTTCAGTCGGTATTGCAGCTCACAGCAGAAAAGATACTGAAAGCAGCAGGAGCCAGGCAGGGGTGTCAGACTTCAGAGCGGACACTGCCTTGGGACCTGGGGGGGCCAGTAAATCAGTGCACGCTTGTCAACAGCTCCAAGCTGCAGGAATTACTCGAGCGAAAATAACAAATGGCTGTCATTGTGGAGCCAAAAACCTGTGATTATAATTATCACATCCCCAGTGACCTTGCATAAACTTTAATCCCTCTCCAATGGAGCATTTAAATAGCCTGCATCTACTGGCAGGGGACCGTGTCCCCTTAGTTGAAAATACAGAGACTAGGAAAGAAACGAGCCACAAAGAAACCACCAAGCCCCTCTGTGTCTTACAGCTGGTATTAAAGAGTTGTACAAGAAAAGCCCTGTCACTGTCATTTTAATTGATATTATATAGTCATCCTGAATTCAAAATGCCATGGTGGTATCCAAACTTGGCTAAGCCCAGCACCAAGCATTTTAATCAGATGAAAAGGTCAAATAACACCAAGTTTTCATCACTGTGTTCAGTGGGTCACTGGGCTGAGAAAGTGAGTATACAAGGTGTGTGGATGGGTTGTTGAGTCAAGAAATCTTCAGGGAGGCAACCTCCTTCCACCTTGGAGAGGTTAGCTCACCCTTGCAGGTCCCACCATGATCAAACCTTGAATGAATTCTTCAGCTTTGGTTAAAGACATTTTTCCGCTGCTAAAATCAGATATTTTAACTACTTGGTTTTTATGTTACCCCTTACAGCCAGGATTGGATGTCTTTGATTACGGAATTAAGGACCGTTACTTGCTAGCACCTTGTTCTACTTCTCTAGGTTGTAAAGGCACTTCCATACCATACAGGGAGGTGCTGCAGAAAACCATAAAAGCTCTGAATCTGGGGAAAGGAAAGATTTTGACTCTAAAGGATGTCATAGTCCTCATGTTTCTTATCCTGAAAGGATCCTGTTAGAGAAAAAAATCTATTCATGCTATTTCATGTAACCAAGTCCTCCAAAGCACATCAGAAGCATAATAGTTGCGGGAATTTGATGGCATTACTTTGAAATTGTATGAACAAAGTTGCTCCATAATAATCTGATTACTAGTTCACAGACCACAGAAATTGTTACACCTGTAAACCAGGTAATTTCCCCCTGAAGCAAGCACCTCCTGCACTCAGCAGATGCTCCCATGTACAAGCAACCAACACATGTGGGTTTAAAACACCAGACCTTTTATCTTACATGCATGTGTTAACTATGTTCAGCATGAATTTTGCACCATAGTATCATATAACAGGGATTTTTTTTCACTATTGCTGCACAAAACCAAAATTAACTTATTACTGGAAAAGACTTTTGCTAATTGCACAGGCTTTTGATAGATTTCAGAGATAGTACATCAGAAGAATTACATGTTCAAATTAGCAATAACTTTAACAAATTCCAAACTTTTAAAATAGAGAACTCAGTGTAACAGTAAGTCTTAAGGGAAAGTCACTTATTGAGGTAGGGCAACATTTAACCATTTCTATATTAATGTGTAGATGGGTGTACGTACTGCTCACCTGCACTTCTGTCTGTGTTAAATAAATTAAGTAAAAGATATCTAGAGATGTAGAGAAAGAGGTATATTTCCTAAAAATAGGAAATTATACACTCTAGGAAAGCAAGAAATACTTGAAACAGAGTAGTTCATGCCCACACTGAGAGCTTTAACTTTAAATGTGGAATTAGAGATAAAAATAACTAAGAAGCAGCCTTAATACAGTTACAGGGCTATAGTGGATCACAGAGATACTCAGTTTTTTAGGTAGTTTTGCAAGTCAGTAAAACCCCAGTATATATTGCAAAGGGAGGATTTCTTCCAAGCAGCTGTGTTAACCTAAACCATATATCCTGGCAAGCCTCTAGCAAGCTCTCTTAACCCAGCAGTGTCAGCCCTGGTCTACAGTGCGTTTGAAAACATGGCTACAGCTAACAAAGTCTCCTTTTTGCTTTATGACTGGATTAGGATGTTCTTTGGACCAGGGAGACAGCGAGAGAGACAGCCAGAGCCTCACAGAGATTTGCATCCCTTTGACACTCTGGAAATAGGTGGTGGCACAGGAGAGACAGCTCTTTTCAGCCAGTGGCACAGAACAGGAACTGGATTGAGTCCAGGTGCCTTCACAGCCTGTGACATCAAGGCCACTCAATAGCCACCACACAGAAGCAACTTCCATCAGCCTCATTCATTTTAAATGAAAACTCTCCATTTGCATCACTGCAACATAAATAAATACATTATATATCACGTAATAATAGTTTGGGACATTTCTCCTTTTGTCAGGAATCAGTCCAAATGTCTTCTCTCCTTTCCTGATTAGCAGTGTGATACAGTTGCTGGAGTCTGGAGCTGCATATTCTATGTGTTTCATGTATGAATGTTTGGTAAAATTCCTCTATTTATCCCATATACTGGAGATGAGTTATCACCAATTGTCTCTCTGTTTTGTTTCTCCTTTGACACATCATCCAACCTCACTCCTCCAACATCCTTGTTCCATCTCATCTTGGAGAACGGGCAGAGTTTCAGAAATTTTCTCTCTGTTTCTTCATGTCAGTAACCGTAAAATAACTGACAGTAACTGTCATTATAAGACCAGTTTTTAGCTGCTTGTCTCAACTTGCACATACAATATTTTGTGAATTTGTCTCTGGAAAAAAGAAAAAACAGCACAAAATCTGCACTTTCTGGGTGTTAATACTTGAACACACATCAAATCTGGCATGAAATTGTACATAAACTCCTGATATCACCGTCAATTAGCCATTATTTGCCGTGGAGTTAGTACAATGGGAGAGGGTGTTAACCTGTTCATTTTTACAGAAAATTATGGAAAGCCTATTATTTACCCCTTTCTTCCCTATCATGAAACAAATCACAGACACTTGCCACCACTTATTGTATACTGTGAGCCTATTTTGAGTATATGTTTGTCAAAATTGAAATTATTTTTAAACAACTATTACTGAACACTGGAATTCCTTGGAAATTACAGAAACAAAATGATTGTGAGAAGGGAATTTTGTTCTGGTATTGATGAATGAACTATATGAATGGTATTACAAAATTTCTTTTCTTCTGATATCAATGATCTGGACTTACGGTGTAAGCCCTTTGCAGTCCCAAATCCCTAGCATCCCACAAGGTGTGCAATAAAAAACCAAAGCGGTGGTGTCTTTGTAATGCAGTGGGACCAGGTGACTGTACAAATGGGTCATTTTTTAAGAGTTTCAATTTCAGTGTAGAGCAACTTGAATAAACCACTCGTAAAGGTACCTTCACATTATAGGGCAATTTGTTCATCTCTGAATCACAGTTGCTCTTGGCTTCCCATTCAGAAGTCTTTCCACAAGTCCCACCAGCATTAATGGGAGCTCTGCAGGCAGAACAAATAGACAATCATTTCATACTGAGAGGAGAATTTCCCCCACATGGTGTGTGTCCATCGCAACCCACCTTTCACTGAGGGAGGGAAACACAATTCATGTGAGCCTCCCCATCCCTACCTTTCCATCCCCTCCTCTGTGCTCTTCTGCCTGCAACCACCAGGACCAGACAGGCAATCTGACATTTTTAACAGCTTTTATCATTTCATAACACTGGCTCCCGGCTGTTTCACATTCCCTGGCACTTTTCTGCAGTGATGCTGGGTTCACTCGAAAGACAACCAAAAGCAATCTCTAGCCCTATAATATTTTGGCCTCCTAAAGACCCCATCATGAGGAGAGGGTTACTCTGAAAAAGCAGTGAGACCCAGATGAATAGAGATGTCACTACCCTTGGTGAGCTCCTGCATATTTTAGCTAAAAAAGGAACCTACATAATGCATGGGAATGCTGTACAAGCTTGAAGGAGAGATGCCATACACTAACCAGAGCAGCAGCTCACCATCCCTCATGATAAGTCAAAACCAGGTAAGAAATAGAAGGCAGAAATAGGCTGCCTTGCCCCAGGCGAATTCACCCCAGGACTTCTGATCCCACGCAAATTTGGGCATTTGGTCAGTACATAAGAATCTTGTCACTGCAATGTCTTTTTTCCCAGCTTTTGGGGAAAATTTGCTGACTAGGACTTTTTATTTTTCTAAGTTTTAATTTTTTGCCCTTACAAGCCAGCAGTACAGACCCTCAGACTAGTGCTGGGTAGAGTTTAAACACCCCAAACCTGCAAGCACTCAACAATCTTTCCCACAAGAGAAATATTAAAAGTACTCGTTTAATTTCTTGCCTTTTTACCCCTTTCCCTTTCATTTATCCCATTCCCCAAGACATTTATACTGGACTGAAGTTCAGACTGGGCTTGAAGAGGGAATAATTTATATTTAGAGAGGGGTATTTCTCTGCCACTACTTCAAAAGTGTTACTGAATCCCAAAATTATCACAGAGTTTCATGAAACCCAAAGAATATAGACTTGACCCTGGGATCTTCATTTCAAGAAGCTTTTCCTCCTAAACTGGTGTGAGTTTTCCAGCAAAAACAATAGCCTTTTTCTGACAAAAGTAATTTTGTCAGAAAATCTTCAGCTAGAATCAACTCCACCCAGTATTGCCAGCTTTAACCCCAGGTTTCCCCTCTCAGTATAACATCCTTCTTCAAGCTGACTTCCCAGAGTCATACAAATATACCAAAAATTATAGCGTATGTTTTTAAAGGATGATTCTGGTTGCTACAGTTATTTAAAAAACTTGCACTATAAAACCTATGGGTTCAAAACTAGGAAAATCAGTTGAGACAAAAATTACATATATTACTTTTTGATTTAAATTTTTGAGAGTTTTGCCGTCAATTTCTTTGTCCTTTGAGGTAGAAATGCTGTGCATCTTTCTTCTGGTGGAAAGTAGGAAGTGTTCTGTTTTCATTTCTGATTCATTTCAGCTCTTTTCTGTGCAGGTAAGTTTCACGTGGTTTGAGGTCTAATAATGAAGACTTGGAACAGCTTTAAATAAAAGTAATTAGGGAATCCATTGACCATAACAAACAATGGACCAAAAAATGCTGTTGTAAGGAACATACTTCCCAGTTGCCCATCATAGCAATTTTTGCCTGTCATTATAAGTCACAAATTTAATTCACTAAAAAAAACAAATACTTTTTTGCTTAAATATCCTAAATCAAGCATTAAATTACAACTCTTTCAAAAATGAACCTCATCATTACCTTTCCTGTGTGAAAGGGAAAAATAAGTAATTCTTGAAAATCTATGTGAAAGGGGCAAGTGCAAGCATGCTGTAAAGACATCTGCATAATAAAATCCCCCTGTACACTTCCACACATCACATGCATGTGTGCTCACATATATGCACATGTATACTTACGGATGCATATTTATATATTTTTTATACATATATATATACACATAAACATACAATCACCCTATGAAAGATGAAACTCCAATGGTAATGTGATCCCCACAAGCCTAGCACTTCAATTATAAAGCAATCCTTGCACAAATCCAGAAAATGTCACTGTCACATGCTTCCATTGTATGCTGTTGAAAATACCTCCAAAGTTTGGAAATTAATCACACAGCAATGCCAATCTTTTAGGCCAGGCATCTATGAACCAACCTCTTCCCTACTGAATGAATTACATTGAAATCATATAATTGCAGGCTGCCATTCAGTCACCCTTAACAATAGGAGACTTCGAAAATTGGAATTTTTTTTCCCCTCTGACTCCCAACTTGCAAGCATGAAGCATACAGCGAAAGCTTGGCGCCTTTTAAATTACCTAAAATCTACTTCCTTCAGACAAATGAACAACAAAAAAAAGGGTGCAATTTAAGGGCAAATCATTTTGTGTTAATCCTTGGGAACTCAAAGCATGAAGATAAAAGAAGGAAAAAATGCAGGTTTCACTTTGCTCATTATGGGACATTGACTTTCACCTAATAGTATGCAATTAAAATTTCTTCATGAGATTTCCTTATTGAAATAAGAAAGATAGTGCTGTGCTGAATGTGGTGATAGATCTGGTATAAACGTGCTTCCTGGACAAACTGATTTATCATGTCTCATTCCAGCAGTACTTTCTTGCTTGCTCATTTCTCATCTTATTACTGTGAAGTTGTAATTAAAGAGGATCCTCCCACAGAGAAGAGTTCTCCTTCAGGACAAGCTAAATTATAAATGCACTGTTCTTTCTCTGAGACCAATTTAAAGGGGCAGTCTGCTGAGGGAAAGATGCATATCTAATACTTGGGGCTCCTGGCTCTGTAATTTTGTGCAGGTCTCTTTCTGTTAGATACAGAATAAATTTGGTTTATAAGCTCAGCTTCCTGGGTAAATATACCTCTGCAATTGACTATTTCAATTTAAATACATAGACAATTCAATTAAAATGGTATTGAACCAGTGTGGCTGATTTAGTTCGTGGGTACTTCTTGTATGATCATTTGTATAATACACCAAAATATTTCAAAGGACACTGAAAAACTATTTAAGGACTAAAAAGCTTGTAAAAATTCTTCCTGTTCTTCAGGAACAATAGAACAACATTTGACCAAAAAGACAATCAGCACTGACCATTATGAGATTAATTTGCCAGGAAGACACTACCATAAAGAAACATAAGCAGTAGGTTTGAGATCAATTTGACACCATACTATCCTTCCTCTACCAAATTCTCAGCCCTTCAAATACACGGACTTGCACCAATGAAAATAAAAATATAAAACATTATTGGTTCCCCTTTATTTGGTCTCATATCTTTAATGCAATAAACTATTCCTACTGCAAGCAATAGCAAAAATCCAGTTTCCTTCAAGGGAAGATACTCCAAGGAAGGACTCCCAGTAGTGCTGTTACTCAAGAAGGTTCTTATGCTTTTGTGTCTGAACAGCTAAACTTAAATAGAACAATACAGTGTAACCCCTTTAGATTTATTTTTGGTTTGTTGTTCCCAAAAGCTCTACGTTATAAGAAAATTAATTCCAGGAATAAGAATTATTCATAGCACTTCACAGCAACTCTCAAAGTCACTTCTGGTGTTTCCCTGAGGTCTCTAGAAACAGGGAATCAGTGGGTGAACTTCATAAAATGGGACTAGGAGAGAAGAATGCACTGAAAATAGGGGTGAGCTCTCTGAGCTTGAAATGCTTGTCCAAGAATAAGAATCTTCTCTTAGCTTTGGAGTATATATGTATCTTAATATTAAGCATTACTTTCATGGTATCCTGCCTTTAATGTCAATGTGGGATCTAAAAGAATTCAGCTCTCTTGATAATGAAAATCCTTCTGATGATACTCAAAAGGCTCACACAACCATGAGATAGCCTTTTACACTGTTACATCCTATAGCTTTATATTTCTCCGTGAGTCCATTAATTTAATTGCATCTCTGGATTTCATTTTAAAATATTTTATTGTAATCATAGGAGACAGCAATAATTTATTAATGTGCTCAGTAGCAGTATTACTCAGTAAGAGCAGCATTATATTTGCAGACATATAATTTCAGAGTTAATTTCATAAAAGTATAGGTGAAGTTGATCCTTAAATTAACATCATTGTCCTTTGCAAGAGAATTAAGACAGGCAATTCATTCTATGGCATATCTACAACGTTTTAAATGTGATTCAAAGAGCTATGTAATAGTGAGGTGTTCCTAGCAGCTGATAGGGTCTAGATCCCATGAGGAAAAAGGTGAAAAAATTGTTATGCTAATAGATGGTGAAATATTTATAACTGAGTATTTTTAAGTCCTTTTCAAAAAATAAAATCTCAGTGATCATCTCTAAAAATGCTAAGCAAAAAATATCTGATTCAAATTCCAAAACCAATAGATGTTGTGTCAGTAAATATTATTTCATTGGCTTCTCTTTCTCTTTTATGTGTTTTCTTTGCCATTTTACCAAGAGAAAATGTGGTAAAGGAAAAAGGAAGGAAAAGAATAGAAAACAACACAACACCCCAAAACCTCACCACTGTTCGCTCTACCACATTTCTTGCTGATAATTCTATTTGCTATATTAGTACTGCAGATTATGTGTGGCTAATTAGTTGCAAATTTTCATATTCAAAAGTCCGGTGCAGATTGGTGTGATAGTTTCATTGAACACACAAGGTCACTTCAGCATGCTTGTGTTTCATAGTTTGTGCTTCCATGCCTGCAAGTCCTAAAGTAACTGAATCCACTTCTTCAAAGGTCATTTTCCATAAAATTTCTAATACATTTAGATAATACATAATGGTGAGGTCTATAAACATTCACAAAGCAATTGAAAAAAGGAAATATAAGCATTGATCACTTTTAGTCAAGTAAAGACTTACTAGAAATTGTTTCTTTAGGCATACTCCCTGCTCTGATAAAAGCCCCAGTTCTATTTAAAAACATACAAGGTTTTTGTAGAAAGGTGGGTGTCAGTCTCCTCTCCCAAGTAACAAGCAATAGGACAAGAGGAAATGGTCTCAAGTTGTTCCAGGGGAGTGTTAGACTGGATATTAGGAAAAAATTCTTCCCCAAAAGGGTTGTCAAGCATTGGAACAGGCTGCCCAGGGAAGTGGGTGAGTCACCATCCCTGGAGGTATATGTGCTGCTGAGGGACATGGTTTAGTGGTGGCCTTGGCAGTGCTAGGTTAATGGTTGGGCTTGATGGTCTTAAGGGTCTTTTCCTACCTGAACAATTCTATGATTCTATGATAAGGCATTGGTTGCAAAAAGCTTTTCCTTGTTAGATGTCTTAACACAGAGAAAATAAATACAGTGCAATAAAGTGACTTAAAACCTCAAATACTCTCACTCTGCTTTCCAAAGAGTTTATGATCAGAATGGATATACATACCTTTATTTATGAAGAACCTCCTGTGCAAAAATTCTCTGAAGCTGCATATTGCTTGCCAAGCTTCCGACCAGGGAGAATTTGTTTTATGGATGAATTATTACCTATTAACTTACATAGCATTGTAAATATAGCTGCTGTTGGGCAGCAGCCAGAGCCAAGCAGACAAGGGTCTGTGCTCTCACCAGCTTATAGTGTAAAGGGACAACCATTGACAAACTACAAGTCCAGGCAGAAGATAAGTAAAGCAAGAAGTATCCATTAGCGCTCAGTCACAGGATAGGTGGAGATTCAGGCATTGCACATGAAGAATTACAATCTAGATGCGGAGAATAAATAAAAGAGCATTCCCAACTTGCAGACTCCTCTCAGTCCCTACTCCCTTTTGTTCTTACCAGTTACTTCTGCTGGCTGACAAATCATCTCCCCAACACAATAAATTTGTTATGGAACATTATCTCAGGCTGAGAAGGTCAGGATGTGCTAAAGGTCATGTATGTATTAACCCACTACATGAGAGTCCCCACCCTTAGTCTAACATGTAGTCTTAAATTACATACTATTGAACTGGCTATAACAGAGCTCATAAACAGCCTCATTTACCTGACACGTTCTCAAGATGTGCCCGAACATCTTGAAAACAGGCATGTGTCCTGTTTGCTCCAAGGTATTATTAAAGGCAAAAGCTATGTCGTGAAACACTGGGGTTGTGGAGTTACAGCCCCTAAGAGAAGGGAGATGAGGACAGTCCGATTCCAGCACCAGCAAATTTGGGTACACAGCACGCATTGGATTAGGATCTGGTCACAACGAACCCAGTGGGGACCATGGCTACAGGGGTATGCACTTAGCTTCAAGATTACTTCAGCACCTACAAGGTTGTCTTTTCTGTATATTTTATGTTTTGTACCAGAAAAAAACCAAAAAGACTTTTAGCCTAGAGGAATGAGGGGTACACTGTAACTCAGTTTGGGTTTTAAATACTTTTTCGGAAAAGTGTTCTCCCTGAAGTAGCATTAGGAAGTGGCATCAGGCAGATGGTGAATGTTGTGATTTTGGATATACAGTAATGCTGACCATTAAGTCAGACAAAATAAGCAGCAAAACAGTTAATGCGGCTGTTTTCAAAAGCAGCCACTCCATACGCTTAGTTTAAACCAATTCAGAACTAGGACATGTTTTTAATGACAATTTTTTAATATTTTAAAATCAGTTTTTTTCCATACAAAGATTGAGTAAACTCGATTGGTTTGATTACAATAATGCAATTATTAATTTTCCATTTATCTACTTTTATTCCCACTTTGCCAGTAAAAGTGAGGGAAAGGACAAAAAGAGAAATGCAGGAAATTTTAATCATCAAGGGGCTTTTTAAAAGAAAATTTCAGGAATACATTTGCCAAATTCACATTTTTCAAGTAGGGGATTTTTTCCTTTAGAAAATTTGTCCAGAAATTTTTACTAGCTTTATATGCACCAGAAAAAAACAGATTAGAAGGCAATTTCCTATTGCAACAGTGCTTTGCAACTAGTTTATATTGCTGTACAACATTATCTTCAATTTCGCTTTTGGATACGTTGCTCTTCCCAAATGGAAGAAAGCAGCGGGAATTCAGTGGTGAATATACCATTACCTGAGCTCTGATGCACCATCAGTACCCATTGGAATTTTCTCCTCACAACAGGAATTACAGGATGAATCCAAGATTCTTGGTCAGATTCTTAAATAGCTAAAACTTACATTAAAAGTTTTTAAAATATGTGATTGCATATAGTCAAGCATGAAAAGGAATGGAGGGGCTTTGATTGTCTTCTTGTATTTCACTACTGTAAAACCAGGGCAGGAAGAGAGACATGTAAATCTGCATAGAAAAATTTAAAACACAACCACAAAATGGAGAAACAACACCTTTCTAATACATCACTAATAAGAAAGCAGTCAACCCTAGTCCTCAGTCTTAGATGTCATGCTTACTGAGATGAGATTAAAACCTATTCCCTCATGGACTTGCCCATCACCCAGTGGAAAATACATCCCAACTGGCCTCTGAATAGCAAGAAGCATTTTTACTTCACAAAACCCTTTGCTCCAGTCCCATTTTAACCACCAGAGTAATTTCTACAGAAGCCACCCAATGACTCAAAGACTGACCCTGCAGCAGGCTGTGATGGTGCTCTGTGACCACCTATGAGGGTGCCACCAGATGAGGACAGCGCAGGTTACCCATGTGCCACAGCAGTACCCAAGGGGAAGGATACATTCAGGCTGCATCCTAAAACCAGCCTGCTCTTCTGGCACTAAATTTAACAACTGAGGATTCCTCCACCCTCCTTCCATGGTTACCCTTGAGATTTGGACTGAAGAGTTATCTGTCCTAGCTTTTAGGCACCAAGTCTACACCATTCACCTCTTTTTAGAGAGAAAGGCACTCTAAAGCACAATTTATTTAATTCTAATAAAGGCCTTTTGGGAGCTCCTTTATCTCTCCATTAGTTACACAAGAGATCTTAGGTCAGATTTAGACCCAAATTTGTCCAGTGGTGTCTCTGGGAATGTAGTGGGCCCCAGGCAAGAACCAGCCTCCACTAAACCGGATTTTTTAACCAAACCAGGAAAGGCAACAGACTTTCCATCACAGCTGAGAGCATACAGAACATGGAGTTTTGATGCTGACTCATCACTACTTAATCTGGGAGAAGAAAGGGAGGAAGGAAAGAGGGGTCAGCTAATTAACGTCTCAAATAGTACCATCTACTTGGAATTTCCAATGAACTGTGCAATTCGGGATAGGAGACCAGGAAATCAAAGGCCAGTAAAAGGATCTGGTAGCAAACAGTGTTTTTGACTGACTCTCCTTGACAGAAAACCATCCTCTGGCAATTGTGGAAAAGGGAAATGTTGGCTTAGTGCAAAGAGCAAATACAGAAATCTTTTAAAGACACAGATATCTTGTATCTCTGCCTTCAGCGATCTGTTTCTCCTTTTTATTCTCGTTTTCACTCTCCGTCTGTCTTCATTAGTCTGCTGGCACTCTGCTAGCATTAGTGAGCTAGTTTCCATGGTTTCTTATTTTCACTTTCTATCTTTCTTTGCTTAACTCATTAAATTGCTCATTACTTCACTGCACTTTACAGGAGACATATTTATTGTATTAGTTATACAATGGCCAGATTAGTAAGTGATAGGCAGTTTGCTATTTGAAAGAACATATTCTAATAGCAGAAAGGAAATTCAGGAGACACAGATATTATCTACCAGTTGTAGCATAACTGGGCTAGCTAGTAACTGCTAAATGTTTACCCTTTATCACTAGAAATATGCTACATTATTATAAAAAAACAGTGCGGACGCACACGTCAGTTCTCTGCAGCACCCATGCTGCCCTTGCACCCACCAGAAAGGGAAGCTGCAAGAACAGCTCTACAGACAAACACCTTCTTTACCTTCTCCTCTTTACCTTCCATGATAAATTGACATGATAAACCTGCCCAGACCATGGCTTTTCCCAAGGCTGCGGGGGGAGGAGGTCTGCACACCTGAGCCTCCCTCCAGCTGCTGGGGAGAAGAAGAGCAAGGACAGCAGGGAGGAACCAAGGCATTGCATGGCCAAAGGAAGCCCTCCCATGGGAAAACTGAGCTCAAGCTTAACAGTTTAGGCTCCAATTCTCTGATTTCCACCATGCGTGTGCCAATTGCTTTATAAGGAAGATAATTCTGTGCCTGATACTCATAGCCTGGTAAAATTCTTGAGTAAAATGACTATTCAGTTCAATGGGAGTACAGTGCATGCTACACCATGAAAATTTTTTTCTTAATAAGTCAGCACAGCTGCAATTCTGTACTTATAACAAAGTATTCTCCTGCTCTGGTTGAGGGTGTCTCCTCAGTCAGGTCTGTATTCAAAGCAGTTTTCAGTCCTGATACATGTTTCTTTTGGTCAGCCTCTGGAGTTTTTTATTTGATTGGTTTTCTGACTGTGCCAACTTCAACAACCACTTCTCTGCCAATTCACCTTCACTGTCTATTCCCCATCATTTCTCTAAATAATCCCCACCTCCTCATCCTCTCCATTGAAGTACAGTCCATTTCCTGCTCTGGTCTAGCCATCAAGGGTGCAAAAGAGATCTCTTTACCTCTCCCTTTCTCTTTTGATCTTTTCCGCAGTTAAATATAACATAGTTGATTCAATTATGCTGAAGTTTCTCAGATGCTGAATGTAATCATCCATGCTCTGCCTCTTTAGTTTGTCAGGGCTCCAAGACAGAGCTCCTTTCAGCTGAATTAAGATCTTTCCCGCAGTTAGTGAATAGTATATACAGGGGCTCACGCCATTCATTCATCTTCTCCAGTAGTTCATTTATCACTTGGAAGTAATCTACTGTGGAGAATTTTGATCAAAAGGATGCCTGGTTTGGTTTTGGTTGGGTTTTTTTTTTTGTTTTGGTTTTTTTTTTTTGCAGTGGTTTAAAGAAAATCTAGTATTTTTTTAAAAGATTGACTTGGTCCCTTGGCTAAACTTTGTAGACATAAGGCAAAGGGATTTATGCAATGTAGCTTTCCTTTTTATCTCATCTGTATGGAAATGAGATCTACTATTTCTCCAGTAAACCCTGTGAATGCTCTTATTTTTAGGGTGAGAACAGGAGCTGTTCCGTTTCACCATCCTTCAATGTTAGCCTTCTGCTGCCTGCTTTACCACTTCATTTTATATATTCTGGCATAGGAAGTGTTGATGTTTGCTAAGTTTGTCAGTAGGGTTTTTCTACAGTAAACTTTATCTTGAACTGCTACTGATAACAGTCTTTGCTCTTCAAAGTATATCAAATCTGTCCAAGATTGCTGTTCTATCATTGTCCTTGATAAAGAATAATATCATATTTTGTCATCTAGCAGAATTTGTTTCCTAGTATTTTTATATCCTATAAAGCCTTCAAAGAATGCCCCAGATTTTAAGAATGCTGTATTTTTTAATATCTTGTAGATCTTGTTCAATTTAAACAATTCTCTTAAAAATATTCCTGATGCAATACAGTGAAACAAAAAATATATCTCCCCAAACTTCAAAACAAGAAATATATGATGGTACAGCAGAATAGCTCATATAAGTGAGACAGACAAGAAAAAGACATTATTAAGTTTGGAAAGCCCCAGGAGTGACCTATTTATTTCTCAGAGCTGTTTGCAAAACACATACACTGCAACTCTGTATATGTATGCTGTTTCTTAAAAGATAAATGCTTCAGTAACCTCTGCTATATATAAAAGTCTCCATGTTAAGCCCTACACCAAGTGACTCGCTATCCCTGAATCACAAGCCTTCTCTAAAAGGGAAGACAGAAGAACAGAGTTAGATAATAAAAGAAAGAGGGATGTGCTACACACAGCCAGGGCTGGTGACGGAGAATCAGCTCTCCCTTTAGAAGTCATCAGGCAAAGTCCTGCCCCAAGAAATGGTGCTGGGAGTTTTGCAAGTTGGAATTAGTTGATGCAGTTTCTGATATGGTGTACACAGATCATCTGGGCTCATTTGTCATCAATATTGGAATTACTTGGTCACTGTTAGTACTTCTTAGCAAAACTAACAACTGCAAAGGTTAATTTTCTGCATACTTTTTTAAACACCTCCATCTAAAAAATTCTTTTGCATTCTAGTGATGTTTTTTTCAATGGTTTATAAACAATAAAATGTATAATTAAACAAAAGAGTACCTTGCTCTTTTACAAAAAATGGGCAGCAATTAATTACTTCACCCTGTTTGTGCATTAAAATGAAGGCCTTTTAAATGCAAAATTAATTTCTCCAGAAAACCTGTAAAAACCAAATGCCCCAAATACTTTAAAAATAGTTTCATATTTTAAAAAATGGTAACGAAACTCTGTATTTAGTTTAAAAAAAGAAAACTAGTTTTAAAGCCCTATTCCTGCTTACGTTGTTCTTCATAAATATGTCTTTGGTACCTGATGGTAGCAAATTTCATTTTCTCTAGAGCATGAGAGTTGGGCAATCCCTATGTCATCTATCTCAAATCAAGGAGACCATGTTTCATCTTTGAAACTATAATAGTGGCAGTGAGCCTGGCCTAAAGTGGAATCTGGCAGAATACAGCTCCACCAAGGGGGAACAATATTTGGGGGATCAACCTGAAATTAGCTTACGCATTCACTGAGAAATTGTCTTCTGTAAGGAAAGGGAAAACATTGTCAAATGTAACCTGCCTATAAATTAAAACATTAAAAATGTCAAAACTCCATTACATTTAATACAAGAAAAGCAAATGTGGGCAAGCTCCCATTAATCCTTGATGAGTTACATGCTGTAAGCAAAAAGAACAGCTCTGGGGCTCTTATGTTACTTGGGGCTCTTCTGTTACCACCTTTTAAAAGCAAACTTATCTCTGTCACTGAGATTTTCAAATTTTTATTAAATTAAAAAGTAAAAAAAATTAAATACATTGTGCCACATTTTAGCCCGTTATCCAACATATGTACTTAAGAATCTAACATTTCAAATACAGTATTTTCTTGACATCCATCACTACAGCATCCAAGAACTTCCTAAGCAACACAGGCCCTCTCTGCCTTCGTTGGTGCCCCTGTTATTGCAGGAGAACAGAAGAATCGCAGAGTAGCCGGCTCAGCCCTGTCCTGGTTTTGTCTGGGATAGAGTTAATTTTCTTCACTGTAGCTGGTATAGTGTGTTTTGGATTTCGTGGGAGAATAGTGTTGATGGCGCTGATGTTTTAGTTGTTGTTAAGTAGGTGCTAAGTGTGGCTAAGTAATGCTTACACTAGTCAAGGACTTTTCCAGCTTCCCATGCTCTGCCAGGGGTACAAGAAGCTGGGAGGGGAGGGGGCACAGCCGGATCAGCTGATCCAAACTGGCCAAAGGGATATCCCACACCATATGATGTCATGCTCAGCACATAAACCTGGGGGAAGAAGAAGGAAGGGGAGGACGTTCCGAGTGATGGCGTTTGTCTCCCCAAGTCACTGTTACGCGTGATGGAGCCCTGCTTTCCTGGGGATGGCTGAACACCTGCCTGCCCGTGGGAAGGAGGGAATGAATTCCTTGTTTTGCTTTGCTTGTGTGTGTGGTTTTTGCTTTACCTATTAAGCTGTCTTTATCTCAACCCACGAGTTTTCTCACTTTTGCTCTTCCGATTCCCCCTCCCATCCCACTGCAGGGAGTGAGCAAGCGGCTGTGTGGGGCTTGGTTGCTGACTGGGGCTAAACCACGATAAGCCCACAGGCCATTCCAAATACAGCTGGAGGCCAAACCTAGGGCATGTGTTTAGACTGTGGTCAGAAGATGCAACTCTTATATACTAGCAATAATAAACCACTAATGCAGCTAGACTGTGCAACAGTAGTAAAGGTATGGTGGCACTAGGCTTGATATGCAGTGAACTACCTCACCAGAGACACATGCACCCCACTACATAGGTGCCCTGCAAATTATATGTATTTATACCTAAAATCTGCTGTCCTACTTCAGTATCGTACTCACAAGAACACTTCTGCATTCAGTCCTATTTAGTGTGTCCTATTTCCTATTCAGTCCAATTTCAGTGAAGGCTCAACTCTGCAACATGCTGACCCTCTTGTCCCCACTTCATCAAAGCACTGACCTGTGAGGACACAAGCGGTCCTGTGAGCCTTGAGGGCCAGAATTGGCTCAAATGCGTTACTGGATTGGAGCCAGCATGTTTAGCATGTGACAGAATCAACTTCTTGGGACTTTTAGACTGTTATGCCTGAGAGCATTTTATTCTATGAATGCTCTTATATGTTTTGACAAAGATACTGTCCTAATAAAGGTATCAGAATTTTGCTTTTACTCATTAATGAAAGCATTCATAGTACATCATGGATCTTTCCACCTTTAATACAAATAAGAGATGAATAAATATAGGCCTTCTTTTACAGCTACACGTATATATATGTGTATACTTATATATATACATGTATACACATGCTTATATATGTGTGTGGGCATGTGTATGTAGGTATGGGTTACTGTGTGGAAATCTTAGTAAGTATAAAGCTAGTGAGCCTATGCCACCATTGTTATTATTGTTTTAAAATCTCTGCTGTAATTGGAATAAAGTGCAGAAATTTCACCCCTGTTGCATCATTACCAGAACTGGTAAGGTGAGAAAGCATGCAACAAAGGACTAATAACTCACCATATTCCCTGAGCTTGCTGCTATTACAAAATAACTGCACATCTTGTTGTATTTTATTACTCAGATAAAAACATTGATACTAATGCCCTAACGTTTTTAACCCAAAGGACATTTTCTTTGTTGCATTGTAGTGCTCTAAATTGTGTCCAATTATCCCTGTTTACTTAGAAAGACTTAGTAAGGAATTAATAGGAACAATTAGCATAACAACAGAAATATTAACCCATGTAAAAGCGAAAGTCTTGGCACCTGTTGTAAAAGCACCTGTTTGTAGTTGGTATAAGATAAGCTTGTTGCATTCTTTCTTCAGCAACTGAGCAGCACAATGCAGGGGGTGCTGGCACTTTGGATGGCAATCTGCTGTGATATATCAGAGATAAGCATCTGTAAATAATTACATAAAATATAATTGCACTCCAGAGCAAATAAACTTCTTCCAAGCCCTGTAATCCAAATGCATCACACCCAAGTGAATGCATGAATGTACACCAGCAAAAAGGCTCAATGAATCAAGCTGTTCTAGACCCTAACTGAAGGGGCTTCATCTGTTTAAAGAAAGGCACTAAGGGAACAGAAATTGTTTCAGTGACAACAGTTATCTGTTTTATTTAGCAACCTCTTGCGTCCTCAGCTCCCTGCATCCAAGATACCCTACAACCTTCTACTGCCTTCTTGTCCAGACTTCCAAGTGGCCTGAAACACACACAGGAAACAAGGGATTCTGTCATGTCATGCCAGTTTGCAGTTTTGGTTTGACTAATCCAAGGTATGAAACCTCCACTGGGCCAACTCTGCAGGACATGACAATGTCACCATGGCTTCTGTGAGATACAAAAAGGAGAATGATGTCTGATGCTCTGCAGACATGTTCAGCAAATGGCCCGTGGGGACAACTCATCCAGCGCACAGATCATGCCTAGCTCCTCTTATTCTCAAGGGTAGCTGGTGAGTGGTCCACAAGCTCTTTTTGCTATTGTCTGCTTCTGGCTACCACTGTAGCTAAGAGTGGACAACCCATTCCTGCCTAATCACAGGTTACTTCCAGGAGAAAGGATGACTAGGAAGATAACAACATGAATTATTCTGATGGTAATTTAGGAAAGGATGGGAATTCCTCAATACAGTTGTACTTAACCTGCACATGAGACAAGCCAATGCAACCAGGAAGCACCAGGTCTCCTAAACCTTACCTGCACAGGCAAGTCGGTCCTCCAGTGTGGTGAAGGACAAGTGGCACCATACAGACCTGAGGAGGCAATGTGATTTACTCAGTCAGAAAGAACAGGCATTCATTTCTAGTCTGAAACTAGAAACAAGAGACATATGGTAAATCTACATGCACAGAGATTTTGCCTTCCTTCCTGAGATCATTGAGAGCAAGCCTGCTACTCCTGCAGTTTTCCATGAAACAAAGATGGAGTAATAGAAAAATAAGATAATTATCAGTCTGGAAGTTGCCAAGTGCACCCAGAACCCTAGTTCCCTCTGCTCTTTGCTTCGCAATACACAGGGATAGGCTCCTACCCTGCAAGTCTTCCTGTGCTTGTGCAGTCACACAAGTGTATACACACACACCCCTACCCATGTTCAAAATACCTCTTTCACATTAAAGGCTCTTTTTTGGCTTAAAACTTTCCAGGACTTACCTAAAATGCTTTGCATGTTTCTCAGTTTAAACTTGGAGTAAATGAAGGTCAAGAGAACTTTGGCTCAGCATCAGCAATAATGCAGATAAGAATTAGCAGAAATTCTGAACCCAAAATAGATTAAATTGTTTTCCTCCAATAAATTAAAATACTGCTCAGACTACTGAGCAGATTTCAATAGCAAAAATACAGTATGATGGTGTTTCTGATCTATACCTCATTTGCATTCCTACTTAGAATCATAGAATCATAGGATCATTAAGGTTGGAAAAGACCTCTAAGATGATCAAGTCCAACCGTCAACCCAACACCACCATGCCTCCTAAACCACGTCCCCAAGTACCACATCTACATGCTCTTTGAACACAAAATGTTTTTTTGTGTTTTTGTCTTTACTTGACAAAAGAGTCATCCGCACCATGTTTCTCTTTTATTCGCTATTAAATACAGATGTTTAAACAGAATACTGTTATCAAACATTGTAAGGTTTCCACAACTATCTATTTCATTACGCAATAAAAAGTATTTACCCCTATTAAACTAAGTTTAAACATGTACATGTACACATATGCACTCAAAGGGAAAAGCTGAATGCCATGGCATAACCATCTACCTTTTCTAAGAAGTGGACCCTGCCCAGTAAAGCTTGATAAGAACTGGTCAAGAAAGGTGGGAAAATTAGATAGGAATCAGTCTTTATCAGATCTCTATGTGATCCTTCAACCACAAGCATTCTGTTCTTCATGTTTCATTTCAGGAATGAACAAAACCTGTTGAATATAATTCATAAGTACTTTGATCAAAGGCTCCCAGCTAGTGCAAAGACAAATAATGGGAGCCCATTATAAGTCCCATTAGAGAACTTAACTGTAACATCTCATTGTGCATCTCATCATTTTTAATTCTTCCAATTCTGCAGTTCATACCCTGGCCAAGTGTCAGCATCCAGAAGCACACAAACTATTCACAGAAATAAGTATCTCAGTGCCAGCAAGACTTAAGGAAACACCTTGAAATTGAGTTATATCAACAATTCATTCTGGTGTGCTTCATGTTCAGTTGGTTTAATAGAAAATTACTATATTTAAGTCCTATTTAGATTAGTTATTTAAACTACAATGAAAAAAAATCGTGTTTATAAGCTATACAGTCTTCTTTCTTTTTGAGAAATGTTTCTGCAGTGTTCTTTCTTGATACTCCATTTATACAGTTATAATCAAAACCTACTTAATTTACAATACTTGTTTGGTATCTGATCTATTCAGTACAATAGCAAGTTATAGATGTGCAATTTCATGTCTGTAAGATAAAACAAATGTTAGTCACCTAAAAACATCTAATATATAAAAAAATATAAAAGCATAATGATGTTATCTTGTTAGTACTATATATATGCAGATATTTTGTAGACATTCCAGCCAGGAATAATAAGAGATCCTCAGAAGATGGGAGCAAGAAGCCAGCAGACTTTAGCCCAAACTGCAAACCAGAATAAACTCATGTGGTGTAGTTCAATCAAATTTACACCACTGCAGAGAATTACTTCCAACACTTTCTGAAATCACCCCAATGCCTACAAAAGATGTTTTCATGTTGTTTCATTTGCTTATGACATTTTTTCATGTATTCTAATTAAACCTGAAGGTAAAATTTCCATAATACAGCAATTTCTCTGGATCCTCTCTTAGCTGGGTGCCAATGAAGGAATGGCAGCAAGGATGGAAATTTATGCAAAAGTTCCCTCATGTTTTCAAGGCCTGAGTTGCTACCCTTAAATCTGAAATTCATTTTCAGGACAACTGTTCACAGTCAATTTACAGCTGAATCAGTTTTGAAACTACAGTCCACAAGCAAAAGGACTTCTGACTACTTTCTAATGACCACGTTTTGTATTGCACTTCCCAATGTAATCAACAACTGATGATGATGTACAGAAGAGAAAGGCAAGTTCCTCACTTTCAGCTGAAGGATACTTTACTGACATGCTATCACTCCTAAGCAGAAGGAGGAGACACAAGTAGACATCAAAATCAATGGAAAAAGAAAGACAAACCAAAAATCCAGATGAACCTGAGTAGGATGGAAAGGAAAGAAGAATGAGGACAGGAATCCCTTCTCCACTCTAGACTATGGACTGATGGGTACACTCAGGTGTGGGCTGTGGCTCAATCCTGTACAAAGAAATGTCCTTGCATATTAACAGCTGGTGAGTTCAGCTGTTTACCACTAAGCTGAGAGTCCTGAGTATCTCCTACATGTCTTTCAAGATAAAACCCAATAGCAAGGGTCCACATGGAGCATGAAACTTGCAATAGAGCTCTGCACTGTTGTTAACAGATCTGCAGTGTTGATCAAAGAGAAGAATTTTGCCCCTAGAAAAAAAGGGAAAAAAAATTAACCACTATAAAATCTTGTAAAAAGAACAACATAAAAATGAAAGTGCAGCCCATAGAAAAAAAATGCAAAGCATTAAAAACTAACCAAAAGAGACCAGGAACAATATTAGGCTTCATATGAAGGTTAAGACTTTAAATGAAACAGTCACTGCAGATATAGGACTTAAGAAGAGAAATGAAAGTTGCATAAAAAGAAAAGTATATAACATCCCTCTCGGTCATTAGCAAAATTTTTTGGGAGAACGTTAAACATTTTAACTTCTGAAATTCTACAAATTCTGTTTTCTGCAATTTTACTAAAATGCCTCAATTTATAAATATCTGAAGATACAACATACATTTACTTTTAAATACCTTGACATTATGCACACATGAAATCATCTCAGGCTGGTGACATTTTGATATTAACTCATTAGGCAGAATTTTTCCATTTATTTTCCTATCTTTATTGAAATAATAACAGCAAAATACTGTGATTTTTTTTTAGGCTAGTGATTTTTTGGGTAACTTAAACTGATAGTGAATAAAATGTGTAATATGGATCCAGATCAGCTGATGCCATGTTATAATGTCCACCTTAGGGAACACACATGTTCACAAGAATTTGCCTAAGTTCTTCCAGGTGTTTGCAGACATGGTCCAATTCAAAGCTATCTCCCAATCCCAATGAGCTTGGAAAAGTGGAAGTCACTCCACACAATACATTCTCTTTGCTCATTGCAAAGCTCAGAAAAGTCGGTATTAAATTACTGCTGGATTTTAGCACACTTTGTGAACAGGAGCCTCATCTTGGGTCACAACTAGCTTAAGAAAGGGTCACATTGACACGTGTTCGTATAGTCCCTTGCCCAAGTCTAGTAAAGCCATATAGAGGGTTGAACCCTTCCCAATGGACCAAACATGGCTCCAGATGTACACAAATATTACTAAAGATAAGCTCACTGCAAGAAAAACTAAACTGTACTACACTTCCTATGTGGACATAGTTTTCCTGGAATGATCTGGTCATGTTAAGATTGATTTGGTTAGCCTATGTCAGCCAGACAGCAAGAGCAAAAAGTCTGCCATAGAATATATGATCCGATCAATGAACAGGGAACTTTTTACTGTAATAACTGAAGGCAAAATCCTGACAGCATACTAAAGACTGCTTCTGGAGACTCACGTAAATGTGCCAACCAGAAAGACTTTAAAGGTACCAAAAATAAGCTAGGATGGTTAAAGAGCAGAGGAAGAGAAACGATTAAAAATAACAAGATGCTATTTAAAAGTGAAAATAATCTTCAGATAAGGGAAATAGTGAAAATTGGCAAGATGAAGTAAAACTGTATTTAGACAAGTGAAAAATGGTTTTGAAAATCACCTTCTTACAGACACTAATGTTAGTGGCAGAAACTTTTGTTTCATGTCAAAGGGAGGAAATATGTCAGGGAGATGGTGGGGCCAGTATAGGAGTGAGATGGAAAAGAAGCATTCACAGAAGATAAGTCCAGAGGAGTGGGATTAAATTAATTCTTTGCACTGGTGTCCACAATACAAGCAGCTGTAGGTTTTGGTAAATAAATAAAATGAAAAGTTACATGATTCTAGGACTGCATTGAATTTACCCAAGAGGGAATTCAAATATGAAATTGCAGAGTGACATCAAGTGGCAAAAAGTCTATCACTTAAATCAAAATTGGTGCCAAGGGAAGGGAAGATGGCAAATGCAACATTAGTCCACATGAAAGGCTCCAGAGTTGGTCCAGAAAGGCAGTAAGACTCAGTCCTACACTGGAGATAAGGGTGACTGATTCAGCTGAAACCAAAATAAAGAAAAGCAAAAAAATCTACTTTTACGACGCTGCAAGTTTGAAGATGTGAAACCAAACACTAAGTCCCTTCCCTGTAAAGCAGAGAGCCTAGTGCGGACAGGTACAGAGGGGGAAGGTGATGTGTGAAGAACAGGGAAAGGAAAAGCAAGCAAGATACCCATGGAAGCATCACAGGAGCAGAGCTGAGACCAGACGTGCCAGGGCGAGACTCACAGTCTCCAAAGTGAAAAGTAATCACGTGCCCCTCATCTTTTTCCAGGCTGCACCATGAAACACATCCTTTGCTTTCACAAGTCAGCATTGTAGAAAGAGGGGTGGCAATTCACAGTAAGTACTGTTTCATGTATGTCGTATTAATAACATATCTTGAAGTAGCAGCTCAACATTATGTCTGTGTCCTGTGGAGCTTTTTCTGCACTCGTGTTCAAGCCAGTGCTAGGTACTTTAGGGCTAGTGTATACATGTTCCTCCCAGTCTGGCACACTTAGCCCAGCAGAAAATCCTCAACCCTTTCCCCTCCTTTGGCTTCTTCGTCTTGTACAGCCCATGAAGTCAGGTCCCGGTGGGACAAAAGCACGGAGATGGTTCATATCCCTTCTCTGCCTTCAGGAAGAGAGATTTTTTGCTAGGGACATTTACAGTAACTCAGATAGGGCTCGGTCCATCTAACCTAATGGTATCAGTGTCTTTGCATTAATTACATAGAAGCAGCGTCATTTGTTAAGCTGGTGTTAACGTATGACACCAGCGTATCAGGTCCCCTTTAAAATACATATGAGAAGGCAGAGATAAAGGAAATAAGAGGAAGAGAAATCTTGAGAGTGAAAGAGAGGCACTATTAAACACTTTGTACTTATCTTGCTAAGGAAGAGCTTTGTTCCAGGGGGAAAAAAACTCTCTCTTTGAAGCTATCCAAACAGTAAACAGACCATTCTTTAAACAGTGGCATATCTACAGCAATGCGTACATCAGAGGACTGGCATGAAGAAAGCATTTTTCTCATAGATAAAACAGCAGAAAGGGTCTCTTGCACTGGTGATAATTTGGATCTTCTATTTTACTTAGATTTTCAGGGCAAATCCAGAAAAAGTCTAATAAGCCCTTAAAGAAAAAATATATCAAGAAGTGTTGAAGTATGTTGATTCATTGTTTCTTGCAACACATTCTTCTCCTCCCAGGATAGGAATAGAAAAGGTTTCAAAGGTTTCTCATCATATTTGTACTGCCTGTTGTAAGGGACATGAGGACTCTTGTGCACTACCACTGCCTGGACAGATGTTTTGGTGTTACAGCACCAAAATGATTATTGCTTCGACAGCCCAGCTGATGCACACAAATGCTTGAGCTCTCAGCATGCAATTACATGCCAAGCTGGCAAGTTGCACAAAGGATAAGGGAGAGATTTCACTCCCTGGCCTAAAATGCTTAACTAATTTTCAGAGTGAACTTCTCACTATGGCGACCTCTCCTGTACCTATTAACTGCCCTTCAGGCTTGCCCATCTAGGGATACCATAGCTGTGACTGTAAGAGCACCATTTTTTGTTCCCATAAATCAGATGCAGCCAGCAGAAAGGGCCTGTGTTTGGCCACTGGCAACTTACTGATGTTTACATGTTAGCTTTCTATGGCCACTGTTTCCACATGGCCATTTCATTCTCAAACATAACACCTGTGATAACCGCCTGTCCTCTCCTGAGATCCAGCGTCCAGTAAGAGAGCCCTTGCAAGACCTGTCAACAGGTGATTTCACCTGTATATTCTCCAGAGGGTGTTTTTGCTTAGCTGCTCCTTGTTCCACTTTATAAAAAGGTTATAGCTCACTATATAGCTGTAGGTTTACAACTCCCGTTTTCTGAGCAGAAGAGCACAGATGTCTAAACTTCAGGCTCAGCCAGAGCTATGGGAAGCATGCCTACAAGGCAAGAGATGGGTTCAATGCCTGCTTTCACTTGTGAGGATTCAAGCCTCCAGCACTGTCTTTGTTATTCCACAGGATAGAGGCAAAGGTATATACGAGACTCAAGGGGGCAGAGGAAGAGGAGCAAAGGGGAACATGACTGCAGTTCTGTACTGGAATTTCTTCTCAAAGATAAGGAGCTCAGCAGAGCTCCTTCCCATGAAGAAGGGCAAAACACTAATTTTCCTCTCTGCACATATCTTAAAAGTTCCTTCCAGCCTTCACCTGGGTGCAGATAGCAAGCTTTGCTGACAATACTTCATAATCTGGGGAGACATTCAAATATATAATCTGTATTACACAGCAATGCCACCCCAGACATGCAAGGTTCTGCAGAGCAGGAAAGTGCCATGTTAAATGATTTCTTCTGGTTTTGCAATTTAAATGGAGAGATCAGTATTACAGCCTTGGCAAGCAATGAAAGTGAAAACAGACACTGTAAAAAACATCATGATTTCTGCTTCTTGTGCAGCAGCCACCCGTTGATAAAAGGTGGCGTGTGTCTCTCCCCTTCACAGGCTCACTAGTAAATAATCATCAATTTACACATTCTAGCACAATACCTCTGCCTACAAATTGCTTCTTCAAAGATTTCCTTTTCCCCTGGAAGCACCACTTCTAAGTGTGTTGAAATTACATCTTATTCTTTTCTTTGAAAGATCTCTCACTGCGCAGCCAAATAAAGAGAGATCATTTGCATAATTCTTCTTTTTAAATGACTTCAGGTTGATACAGGTTCTTTAGTGAATTGTTATTCAGCAGGACATGGTGAGATGCAGATAAAGTGCTATAGAAGGTAGAAGTTAACATCCTCAAATCTGATCAAATAACATTTCAGTTTTAAACTGATACTGTAAATCACAAGGAATTACAAAGCTCTAGCTTCATTCAGCTGTTGAAACAGACTTAATATCAAAGCAGCCTTTCATTCAACAAAAGGTTCTGCTCTGAGCCATTCTCAGGCTTGTAGCAAGCACAAATTATCATTCTAGCAGACTCTTGCAGCCAGACAGACTATTTCCCTGAGTGGGCCTTATCTTTGACTATATGCATAAAATAATTGCATTTAGTATAATTTTATTATATACAATTGCATATATGTTATATGTATAAATGTAATAATAATAAATTAGTTCCTTCATAAGGTTATTTTCAGCTTCTGATTGCATCAAACCTTTTGATAACTTCAGAAATCAAGATGCTTTCGTTTCCTTTTAAAAATCTACAGATCTGTTGTTTTCACTGCAGATATTGAAAGAAGACTTCCTTAGAGTTTTCCTGAAAAGTTGTGCAAAGTGTTGATTCTGAGTATCTGGAAGCTGAACGCATCCAGAACTCCACATTGCAGAGGCCATCTCTTGAAAAAAATTTATGATTCATGCTCACGTGAATATAAAATCTAAGTATCACAGTCTGAAAACAAGCATGGTCTTAATCTTATTGCTTTCCTCTTCCCTAAATTCTCAGGGAAGTTACACCTGAATAATCTATCAAGGAAAGTTGTGCAAGGACCATTGCTTAGTATTGCAAAACCAATTTTGAAAGAGGTGCAGTTTGGAGCAATCTTTCACTGTTAATAAAACAGCTGAGGCTACCAAAAAGGTATTTCTTAGCTGTACTGTAGTGGTGCTTGGACCGGAAAAAAAAAAATCCCAGCAGTCATTCCCCTCAAACACATATGCATTCACACACACACACACATATATTCGTATTCTGAATAAGGAAGGATAAAGGATCCAATGGACCACTGCAATGTCATATATTTGCAGTGTAAAACGAACAACATGAGTGAAAACCTTGCACCTTATACAGTGGGATTTTTGCACCGAGTTTTGAGGTTTGCTAATGTTTGGACCTCTTCTCTCTTAACCTCAGTATTTTCTGGTCTCTGCCTGAAATGGAGCCAGTGCACAGCAGGCAATTATATTCTGGTGTCATTAAACCTAGAGAATGGGCAGCTGTAGCAGCTAGCTGTAAATCAGGATGTTTTTCTGGGATAAAAGGAACACTTCTTCACAGTCAATATTGGTGGATTTTGCTTCAGTTCTTGTGTGAAGAGCAAAAGCAGAAATATAAGGGTTTGGCCATGGAGCCTTGGCTTGTTCCCACAGGATGACGGATGACTAGGCAAATTTCCTTCAAACTTTGGATAAATTCATGGCTATTTAATTCCCAGGATCAGGTAAGAGGAGGTACATTGTGCCCAATAATGCAGGGCTTTTCCTTTGACTCTGTATACTGAAAACACTTGAAAGTTCATGAAGGCTTCTGTCTGGGCTGACACAACTTAGAATAAAACCCACAAATTTCTACAGCTTGAGTTCCAGACTAAAGTCAGCAGCTGGATCCGTGCTGTCTTTGGACTGGGTCTTTCACACTCCCAAGAAAATCATAATCACTTGCCAGCGAATATCTCCTGGGAAAACCTTGACTCTGGGTCCATCACCCAATGTTACACCTGCTCCCTTCTCCCATTTTTGACCTTCCCTGCTCCTCCTTAATGACGCTATTTACCCAATAAGGAGCAAACTTGTCACACAGACTCTCACTGAGAAGTCACAGTGAGTCAAGGATGTTGCATGGCAGCATCAAGAGTAATAATTAACACTATGAAAACAAAACTTCAACTGCTAATTCCCTCTTAGGAGATTTAACAAATAACGTTAGCCTTGAGCATAACTAAGTACATTTTAACACGGTTCTTTACAATAGGGGTTCAATTACCCATAGCTGATTTTTTTTCACTCTAGTCATAAATTTAATACCATACTAATGAGTCAGTGAAGAGTAAACTGATGGGTAGTTTCATTCAGACTAGAGCTGTTAAGAACATTTTCAATTAAACATTCCTTCTTCTGAAAATGCATTTTTGTCAGAGTGAAAATGCTTTGCAGTTAAATATTGATTTCAAGGATATTATCAAGAAAAAGGTTTCACAGATCAGGATGGATTCTCTGAACACCTCAGAGATGAAACAAAACAAAATTTAGTTCTTTTCAGTGCAGAGCTGGTATTTTAACATAGCTCTGTTTTACAAAAATGTTTGAAGAACCATAATTTCTTCCAGGAAAAAGAAAAGAAAAGAAAAGAAAAGAAAAGAAAAGAAAAGAAAAGAAAAGAAAAGAAAAGAAAAGAAAAGAAAAGAAAAGAAAAGAAAAGAAAAGAAAAGAAAAGAAAAGAAAAGAAAAGAAAAGAAGAAAGGAAGAAAGAAAACTTCCCAAAACTTCTGTGAAAATGGAGTTCTTTATTTTAACACTGACTCCCTACTCTAACTATCTGGGAAATAAATACCACCCTTGTCAATGAATTTTAGCAGGTTATTTTGGCATTCCCACTAAACTGCTGGACATCTGATTGTGAAGGAAAAAGCAGCAAATGCTAAGTGATGATCTGGTTGAATGTTTAAATTGTATTAATTGCATCTGGTAAATGGACTATGCTGTTTATAGACAAATGTTGATTTACTTTTGTGCCTTCATCAATAGTTTTGATCTTGTATTGATAACGTAGTTGAAGTTATATTCTTCCTCTATTAGAATGAAATACCTCTGTGTTTGATAGTTTGCTCTGTACTTGAAAATGTTTCAGGCAATTCAAGGAAAATGGCTTAAAAACACTCAGCCTAAATGGCTAGTAAGATGGGAAAATAGTAGCAGCAAAGAAGTTAGGAGACAACACAAACCCTAAAAAGTACTGGGGAATTAAAAATCAATGTGCATATGGAGATCAACATAAATCTTTAGAAGACAATTACAGCTAAGCTTTTAAAAATAGATGTAACTTTGATCCGAGATCTGAAACGTGTCAGCTGCTAAGTTCTAAGTAAAATTCTTAGTTTCTATCAGGAAAATAGACAAATAAAGGGTCCAAGTATTACTGTTAGTCTCAATATGGCTGTGTAGATGCTCAGAAGTTCTTACCTCCAATAGACATTAAATGTAGACTCAGGATTCTAGATCTAGGTAACTGTATGGTTTCTTTAATTACACAGGATCTTACACCGATCTCAGAAAACTCAACATTAAACATTATCTCACTGACTCTGCTGCTGGCAAAAAATGCTTTTGCATTTTTTTAGTCCAGTTGAGCATCATGATCCATTCTTCTAGAAATCAGACAAATAAACATTCAGAAGACAGCTACACTGTTATGCAGAAGACTCCAGTTTAGTTTATAATGCTGGCCAGTTACTAGAAGTACCCCCCTGCAGTTAAGAACCTGACCCAGCACTAACTGAGCTCAGACATTTTCACAGATTTCTGTACGCTTTGGACCAGAAAAACACATTCCTACAGAGCATCTCTCTCTCACATAAGTAATTCAGTGTAAAGATTCTACATGCCTGAAAATCTGCATCTGGGTCCCTGGGATGTGCAGTGTTGCCCTCTGCCTCCTCCGTGACTTCCAGCCATTCCAAAGCACTGAGCAGGGAAGGCTCATAGATTTTTTTATGCAGCTTTTTCCTACGGACAGCTGTGGGGAGAGAAAGGTAAACTATCAACTAGACACCACGCCTGCCTCCTCTGAAATTGGTCTGAAACAACCCTGGACATCAGGAAGATTAGGATAAGACTGTATTTTGCCCCAGCATGAGACTCAGTGATTCAGATGGATTTCTTTCCCTGTTTCAGAATTTCATTTTATGCCAATTTAAAGACAGACATCACCTACAGTTTATGAACAATTTCTTTCCTCCTCTTTTCTGGAATTAATATTCACATAACATAAAAATTATTAAATCATAGCAAAACATCAAAACCAAACAGTTTCTGAGTAAACCAGAGTCTTGTTTCGGGATCATCTTCCTCCTTCTGCTTTTCTCCAGCCCGTCACTGACTGTGTGGTGGGACTCAAGCAATTCCCAAGTGGCATTTCAGAGACATTTCTGAAACCTCCTCCTCTAAGCAGAATCTTTAAGCCTATTCATTTTAAAAAAAACACTTCATATGAGCCTGCAAACAAGATTCCCTTCCCCTGACAATGAGGCAGAAAAAAATAAAAGACGATGAAAAAAATAAATGAAAGGGGTCAGAGTGTGGGGGACTTTCCTGTAAAAAGTTAAAAAAAAAAAAATAAATTGGAGGCTGCAGTGCAGGGAAAGTGTTTTTTATAGCAAACAGCAAGATACAAAGAAAATTGGCCAGGTGAAAGCATATGATTGTGTTACAGTGAACCCCAGCTAAATGAATATCTGACACTAAATAAATCTCTTAATAAAATTACTGCACTCTAGTACCCTACACACTCTGCATATGTAATAAAACTCTTTAAAATGAATAGCTGATAAGGAAATGAACCTGTTCAGGGAATGAATAAACACACTTTCGCATATACACACAGAAATACCAAATGGTGAAACATACTCATAGTGATTATCAGACTGTTAAAATAATAACCCTGTGAAACAAATAAATCTGCCCCACAGCAAATTATGTCTCTGCTGTACTTATGGTGAAACCTTCTACAAACACCTGATAAAGGAATAAACCTGTTAAAGGAATAAATTGACTGTACAGTAAGGTTATCCGCAGATTTACACTGGACTGCAGTGATAAACCTTCTTTTTCATTAGTCCAATAGATCATGGGATATACAGTACTTACAAATGTTTCAGCATTAAATATAAGCTCGAGTGCTGTGCTGTATGTATGCATTTGAGGGCAGGGGGTCAATAAATAGACTGAATGTTGCTTCACAAAATATCTGTCAGTGTGCATTAGCAGAATACCTGATCAAGAGATGAGCTGGCTGTAAAACATGCCCTGCACACCCAAACTTCCAGACCATATACGTTAACGGCAGCCTGGGGTTCAGCAGGTCTTAAAATCACATGAGTTAATTAAATGCTTAACCCCATGCACCCAGGATTTAAAAAAAATTAAATGCAGTGAGACTACAATACATTTCTGCTGGTGGGTTTTAACCTTTCTAGGTATGCCCCACCTAAAAAATTGCCAGACCTAATGCCAGAGACCTGTGCCAGGCTCTGAAACATCAAAGCGTAAGAGATGCGAATAGCAAAGGCTACAGAAGAGCTACGGACTGTCCCCATGACCGTGGCTCACAACATGTCCTTGCATTGCTCCTACACAGCAAAAGGAACAAGAGCAGTCAGGATCAGGCTCCTGCCCCATCTTGCAGGGGGACCAGAGCTTCTTATTAATGGTGATGCTGACCAGCTCAAGCCATAGCCAGAATGGAAGGGGTAATGCTCTAGAGCAGGTAGAGTCTCCTTTTCTGGCTGCCTAAAGCGTCTAGGATATTATAGAGTATATGGTGTTATAAAGTATTTCTCCTGGAGTGCTCCAGCAGTCCCACTAGAGGACTGTCAGCCCCTAAGGCAAGCAGATTTTGGGCAAGGGTAGGAAATACCATGGGACTAATTGACTTTTTGTGGCTGTGAATGGAGAGTTCATGGGGGAAGAGAAAATAATGTAAAAATTCTCTAACGGGATCAAGCATATTTGTATAAGCCATGTAAATAGGTCTAATAAATTTTAAACCCCACAAAAATATTAAAACCTACTCATGTTTAAATTCCTAGGGAGCCCAAGCAAATGAGCCTCCAGACTCCTTGTTAGGTCTGTTGACTCTGCTCAACCCCAGAGTTAAAGGAGGTGAAGAAAAGGAAACAGAAAGGAAGAAAACTACTATGTTCTTGCCAGTGTTCCAGAAAAGGGGAGGGACGAGCAAGTAATGTGGAGAACAACTAAGATGAAATGTGATGTTGAAATGAATAAGTAAGTTCATTATATTCTACAACATGATAAGACTTTGCAGGCCTGATTACAACATTAAGGGACGGTGCTGCAATATTATAAATTACAGGGTGAAGCACTCCTGTTTCTGTCTCTATATTTCTAAGGTGGGAGAAGTTAATTATTTTTATAGGTCTAGATATTGCAAGGATGAGGATATCAGAATATCTTGTCATCAAGTCTAAAGACAGCAGTAGAGAAGAGGTGGAGGGGAAGGGGGTAAACCACCCCATTTAAAGAAAATTATTATAAAAATACTAAAAATGATATATAGATTTTTTGACCTACATCCATCATTTTTACATGCCTAGGTACTTCATGCCTTGTCTCCATAAACCATCACTCTGTTATTTTTCATGAGGCTGAGAGTAAATGGCCAAAGCTTAAGACCAGGAAGCAAAAAAAATAAATAAATAAATACATAAATATATAAATAAAATCAACATGAGCGAAAAGGTTAATGGGAAATTGTATGATTTTATTATTATTAAGGAACACAGGGAGAAGAACAGCATTTCTAGCACTCTAAGTGGCCTGTGGTACAATCAGTAACCCTGAAGTATATTCAGCAATCTTTTTTTTTTTTTCAATTGCCCACCGCAGCCTATATTACAAATACATAAATCATAATGTTTCAACAAAAGCAAAATTTAATTTTCTCCTTTCAGCTGTTATCTGGGCCGGGTGGTATATGGCAGGCTGCGGCCGAGTCATTTATTACACTTGCTGAATGGATAATGGCAGGGAGAGTCTATTATACCCAGCTTTGTTAGGGCTTTGAATGTGCTACTGAAACCTGTGGCAGTCTAAATCTCTTTACATCTGTAATAGATACACAGCACTCTATTATTTCATGCCAGAGCAAAATTAAATAGTTGTGCATAGGGGGAGGGGGAGGGAGGAGGGCTGGCAAGGAGCAGAGGGGCTCAGGGGATGGCACAGGGCATTTTGCTGAAAATGCTTTAAAAGCAGCAGTGGCTCCAGGACTCGTGATCATCTTGCAGACCCATTTTTGTTTTGCTTTTGAAGATGCCTGTCTTGACAAGCAATGCCTCTGCTCTGGGCTCGTGAAATGTGATGCATGGCCCCTTCCCCCTCCAGGGTGATATTTTGCAGAATTGCAGGATGACAACAACCCTTATGTGCCCAGCCTTGGTGCAGCATGAAAAATCTGCACTCATTCCCATGTTCCTCCCTCCCTGGAGGGTATTCTGTTCATGCACTTGGTGGCCAGTGTGTGGGCACCACCTGCATTACCAGCTTTAATGCAGGCATCCCACGCGGGGAAGGGGACATAAAGGGAGCTTGCACCTGAAAAGGGTGGCCACAGAGCAGTGCCCCCGGACTCTGGGCTGCAGGAGGGTCTCCTTCTCTTTATTATGTGCCACCACTGGCTCAGGCAAGCACCTCCATCTCCTGCCAAGGCTGCCCCCCAAGACTGCCAAGGGCCAGCAGGCAACCTTATATCTCTGTTGCTAGCTCCCTCACTAATTGCTTGTCCAGCAGCCTGCCATCCGCCCCAGCCCAGGAAGGGCCAGAACAGGACTGAGTGCAACAGCACCCAATGTGCTCTTATTAGCAGAAAAAAATATTTTGCTGCTATTTTTGAAAATGGGAAACCCCAGATTTTTAGAAAAATCATGATTATTGGGAAAAATTGAGTTATGGTCTTGGAGGGTTTGTTACTGGTGATTTTTATGGTCATCTGCGCCAACAGACATGTTATATGTACAAATCAAGGGCAATGCTCCCTCCTCTGGCCACAAATTTGTATTTGGTTTGGGTACAAGTTCAGCCTGTAAAGCAGTCCCCAGGCAGAGGTAAGGGTTGCAGGAGAGGTGCATGCTGGCTTCCTACCAGCACAAGCGCACAAAGCCAGGAGGTTACAGAAGCTCTCAAGCTCACTGACCTCTCACATGAGATTTGCCTGGCTGCCCAGCTCGGGCAGAGGCAGTTATAAAGAAGAAGGACTGTTTCTTCAGAGCACGAAGGTGTTTGCTTGGTTGTTGAACCTGCTGCCTTCTTGACAACTGACACTATTAGATAATGGAGGGCGGAAGGCAAAGCCTTCTGTGACAGCATCAGTAATATCCTTTTGAGGGTGTTTGTGGCAACATTGCTTTTTACACCATTCCTGTTTTGTTCCAGCACACACTGGACATGCTCTTTATACACACTTAACAGAAACTTGATTGCATCCTTCCCACAGTGCTTCCAACCAACCAACTACAAACAGAAAAATGAGGGAGCCCACCGGGGCTCCAGCAGCTTCCATGACACTAGCTGGTTGGGACTTTGGGAAATGCAACCCCTGGGTTGAATTTGAGGTAGCACTGGGATACCCCAGGGTACCTCAGCTGTCCAGTAAGACTTAGGACCCGTGGAGAAGATGTATATGACAGACTGGCTTAATGTATATGGTTGCGTTTCCCTCTGGTGGCTGGGATCAGTGGCTATGAAAATCCCTTGCAGAGCTCTTTCCAAGATCTCCTTTAACTTACATGGTAGAGATCCGTGTCACAAATGTGGTATCTGTACACATGAAGTGGTTTTCATTAAATGGGAATATCTCCAAGACACAGCACTGCAGCCCTTCAAAGGTGCTAAAGCATAGGACTCTAAACAAAAATCACACAAAAATAAGCTTCTTAAGAATAAATTGCTGCTCAAGAGCCATTTCCTAGAAGAGGAGCAAAAAAGAGGGGTGCCTTGCAGCAAACAAAACTAGCCAGGCCTCCACTGCCCTACACAGTGTCAATGGGTTAATGTAGCAATGCCCTTTGCAGTGCTGTGCACAAGAGACCGGATGACAAGTAAATCAGAGACAGAATAACAAGTTTCACTGAAGTTAGCCCCAATCTTATTATTCCCCCAATAAAAAAAAAGAGTTCATCCTTTAGCTCCCCTTAACTCTATTATCAAGCAAGAATTCTCTTGCTGCCTTACTTGTAATAGCATTGTCCTTCTCTCAGATAACAAGAAGAGACTTACCCCATCCTCCTACCTGCTAAATCTTCTACCAATCTCAAGCGAGAGGATTAAAACTGCTACTGGGTGAGGCTGCAGTTGCTCTGTGCCTGCTCGCTTTTTAAAGCCGTCTTATCTATGCTCAAAGAAGTAAAGGCTCTTCCCTCAATGTGTTGCTTTGTTATCATGTACGGGCTCTTTCACCATCACGCTTTGGAGGCAGATTGATTCAATCTGCAGATAGCAATGCCCCACTCCCTGGAGGAGCTAAAAGCCCCACAACTCCAAACGTGCCAGCAGAGCAGTTTATTCTTTTATCATTATAAAGGCTCACACAGGGGAGGAAGTTGTTCAGTGCTTTTTCTTTTGGAAACAGAGCTGGGGAGGGGCTTATATTTCCTCAGTTTTCAGGGAAAATCTGTTGACTGACTGTTGGTTTCCTTGCTCTGAAGCATACTCCCCTTCGGGGGATTAAAACCTGCTTGTTTATGTTGCTTGCCATTGACAAGACTTGCACCTATATACACATCACCCTCCAGGAAAACAGAGACACACATTCTCCACTTCGGTTGAGTTTGTTTGTGTAGAAGAGCTGGGCTTAATCCAAAGTCCCTGGAAAGTTTTCAGACCAGCCCCACAGAGTGCTCTGATGAGCTACGGCAAGGAGGTGAAAGCAGGCATGTTTGCCCCTTGGATTTTTCCTTCCCTTTCTATAATTGCCGCACATCTCCAGCGCTGATGACTGTCTGTCCCCATGTTCCCATGACTAGCAAGTCAACATTTTGGATCTTGCACACACGGCGTCACTAAGCATAGACCAACAATGCCTTAGCTTCCACCTAAAACCATATTTTTATCCCTCCCAGCTGCAAAGCAGCAGTTGCATTCAAACATATGACCTTCTTAGTGACACTGGTGCTCTCCTGAGGTACCAGAGGCCAGCCCTGAGTTGGAATGACCTTTGGGACAGATGTGCAGCATCTTTTGAGTTTTTGAGGGGCAAGAACATTAGCACAGTTTGAATAATAAATACATGAGGTTGGCAGTGCATGTTATGTCAGACTGAAATGGAGGAATAGTTCTAACCTGAATTCAACACTTGAAGAAGTCCTTTTGCATTGGATACGTTGAGAATGTCATCATTTTTGTGCTTCTTATTCATGAAAGACCTGAAGGATAAGTAGCACCACGAGGTATGAAAACAAACTGTTCTTGTTGATAAGCTTATGGACACTGAGTACCTCTACAAGTCAACCCACACATTCATGGTGATATGTAAGATCCTGAGACTGCTGGGCACCTAATCAGGGTTTTATGAATGTGTTGTTATGCTGACAGAAAGGTGAAATAACTGGGATCTGGACACCTCCTGCCCTGCTAGACAAAACCAAGGATACAACTCCTGCTTCAGCATTCTGGGACCACAAATGAGTCCTGCTGCTTCACAAAACACCGCAGCCAGGCAGAGGAGGGTAATCTGCCACAGCATCAAAGTTACATCCCTTCGCAAACTCCTCTTTTAAGACAATCTAGTATTAACCTTCTAAGCATTTTTGTCATCTTTATAAGTGCTCAGTGTTTCTGAACCTTCCTAAATTGCTGCCAATAACATCCTATGGCAATGAGCATCAAAAAATCAACAGTCCCTTGTGGGAATTTTCTCTACTGGTTATGTGATAACTAGCTTTCTTTTCATTGAACATTCTCATTCTCATCATCTCATCTCATCACCTCATTCTCATCAATTTTATTTAGAATAAGAATTTCCCAGCATATTTCCCCTACTTGTTATATCCTTTTCTCTGACCTCTTCTTATTCATGTCTTCTCTGGTATAAATGACCTGAATTTTCTTGTATAAAAGGTGTACCAGATCTCAAATAATTTCCATGAACCTTTTTTGAACTTTTTATTGCACTTAAAAACTTTGTTAAGGATAACCAGAACTCAACAATATATACATGTGTCATATATGCCCATATTATACACAAAACTGAAACCAACTGATACATCTGTTGACAGCAGAAGACTAAGAAGGGATGGGCCACCTTGGTTAATCAGCTGATGGGCCACCTTGGTTAATCAGCTTTCCACTTCATTTGATACCCTTCCAGGGAAGAGTTCTGGTATAATGAGAAGCCATCACTGAAACTGCTGTGGTAACAAAGCTTCTGGACTTGCTGAGGACCCAGTATATCACAAAATAAAGACATTTGAGCAGAGCTCCAGGAATTCTGCATGGACATAATGCAAACATCAGTCAGAGCTGGGGCATCTCTGTAAGCAGATCTCCTATTAAAGGGCTAGGTAATGGTTTTAAATTAAAAGAGGGCAGATTCAGACTAGATATAAGGAAGAAATCTTTTACGATGAACGTGGTGAAACACTGGCACAGGTTGCCCAGAGAGGTGGTAGATGCCCATCCCTGGAAACGTTCAAGGTCAGGCTGGACGGGGCTCTGAGCAATCTGAACTGGTTGAAGATGTCCCTGCTCACTGCAGGGGGGTTGGACTAGATGACCTTTAAAGGTGACTTCCAACCCAAACCATTCTATGATTCTACAATTCAATGATAGGTTAGCTCCACAAGCTTGCCGGGATTCTCTCTCGCTATCTAGTATGTCATACAAAAATGCAATAGTCACATTCCTAATAGTGAGGTTACCCAAAAGAATCTAAAGCTGGTGGCCCCCAAGTTTATTTGAAAGTCAATGGAAACTGAGGACCTGCCTCGCTGCAGCCTTTTTGAAAACTTCATCCTGAAACATTGAACAAATCCCATCTGTACCCCATGGCATATTGTATTAAAAATAGATTTTATTTGGTACTACAGTAATAGCCCCTGTCTCAGAGAAGGTTGCGCTCCCTCTGTTCTCAGCAATGCACAGACATCTGGAAAATAGTAGTAGCAGCAGCAGCAGCAGCAGCAGCAGCAGCAGCAGCAGTAATAGCAGTAGTAGTAAGAATAATGTTCTTGCACTTTATAACCTAAACCAACAAGAAAGGCAAAACATAACAGAAAGCACACACATGTATGTGTAATCACATAGAGAGTTCAACTGATACAAAAGAGATTACCATCCAAGCTAGAAATTGAACCTCAGTTCATAATTTCAACAGGAAACACACAAATCTGGAGCTCTGTCCCTTGTATTTCATTTCCCCCAGCGAGAATACAAAGCGATTTTTTTTTAAATGTGCATTTTAAAAGAAATATGAGCATACTGATAACAGACAAAAATGATTTTTTGAATGAATGCAGTGGCAAAGATAAAAACAGACACATAAACTTTTAAAAGAAAAGCTGCTGATGTTAACCATGGTTGGAGTAGTGATCTAGCAATCAGAACCACTTGCCTCTTCTGTTTGCAAGGCTTATATGGGTCCCATAGGAGCTTCCATTTAAATAGGGGAGGGATTTCATCTCTAAACAACAAGGCTAGTGTCAGATGTAGCTGACACACAAAGGGTAAAGGTTATAATTTCATGAGGCATGAATGTTTTTTTTAATTTCAACCAATTAAATTAAACTCTCAGTCTGAGGCCCTTAGTGCACGGTTCTTGAAATGACCATTTACCATACACATCAGATACTCAAGAGGTTTCCTTTTCTGTGTTATTTCTTCAGCCCAATGACTAGATGAAAAGAAGTCACTGAAGCGTGAGCTCTATAACAATATAAAATAAAATCAGAGATGAAGGTTTCCTAGGGATATTTTTTTAATGCTTAGTTAATTTCAAAGCTACATGCTCAAACCCATGTTTTCTGTTGAGTCCCATTAGACTATAAGAAAAGAATTTATTATGTAGATTTGTAATTAGTTCTCTGTAGGGGAAATTAAGCAGTTTACAGTACCTGGGGTTAAGTGAAGGGCTACCTTCCAGACTGCATGAGGATTCTTCTCAGCTATCGCTAAAGAATCATGCCTACATCTTTTGCAGCATAAATAAAATGGCTGAATAAGAAATTTGCAATATTTCTGAGATTCACAGGAAGTTTGGGACCCAAGTTCCCCCTCCTCCCCGCCACGCCAAGGATTTCAAAAGTCGCATAGAGTTTCAGGACTCCAACAGTAAAGCTTAAAGACACCTCTCCAATTGCTCTGTCAGCTGCAGACCCTGGTTTCATGAATACATGTCTACAAGGAGACATTTCCATTTTTGCAGCTTTCCCATGAGGCTCTACCCACTTAATACTAACGGCAAATATTAATGCAAAGTTATTGACCCAAATCACAAGATATTTGTATTGCAGCTCTTCCATGCATTTCAACACCAGAAACCTTCTGATTCATGGGCGAGGCCAATTTTTTACCAGCAAAGAGCAGGAGGAAAAATAAAACAAGTAATTCCTTGCATTAACATTTTCTTCTAGACAAGTTCACCACATTTCCTATAACACTACCTTTAAAATATCAGCATGGGAAGACTACAGTTGAGAAAACCATCATATGCCAAGTGCTTTTGGCACCACACAACAAAGAGATACATAATACTTGAACAGAGTAGAGACTCAACAGCACCCTGTGGCTCAATAAACAAGAAACCAGAGAATATTCCTATTTCTCTTGCAAGGTTGTCACATGGGCATTAGCACATCTTTTGACTTATCATGAATCCCGTCTTACAGACAGAGAAACTGAGGTGATAACTTTCTTTTGAAATGCAGAATCATAAAAGACATATTTGTATTAGTACTAAAAACATTAACGCTGAAGGAACAACGTGTTTTTCCCAGTTAAAGAACACGCTATATTAAATGGATATCAGCCAGTGGTACTGATAGTTGTTTCCCTAATCTTACATACTCACTGCTATAGAAATCATTCAAAACACAGACCATACAGAATATGTCCAAATAGATTCTAAAGTTCGCATTTCATTTTTATGCCTCCACAATGTCAAGAGAAAAATCATCCTTATTAACCTATCAAGAAACTCTAAAGTTCTGGGAGTTCTGAGATAGGAAAATTACTGATAATATGAAAGTTCTAGGACCTCTAAGAGAAATTCTTATGAATTACCTATTGATCATTTTATTTTTTTTTCCTCAGCTTCCTGAGGTAAGCCCTACAAGGCTCTGCGTAATCAGATATTAGGAGCTGCATAAATATACAGTAAATCACAGGTTCTGGTCTCTCCCAGAACTGCATGAGGGAGATTCCAGTGTTTGATTTAGCAATCAAAGATTAGTTTTGCTTGGGATAAAAGGGAATCCTTCCTGTTGGGAACAGGGGAACAATGTAAATATGGAAGCAAAATTCTATGGAAATTTGCAACCAACAATATGCAGTTAAAAAATAAATAAGTTGTTTCAATAAACTGTATTTTCGTTCCATTTTAACAGTAGACAACAGAATTTGGGATTGTACTAAGGAGTCCCTGTTGGGCCTTAAATATGGAAAGATAACCAGGGAGCAAACATATCTTTTCTCACCCCAAAACACCCCAAAACTGCATATCTTCAGTCCCACTTTAATTTCCCCTTCTCAAAGTATTTGCATTACAGCAAAAAGGATTACAGAAGGAAAATAGTGGCAATAGCAGGTAATGGAATATAAAGACTTTCACCTCTGGGTCATCAATTAAAATCCAGTCCCAATTGGTAGTGACTAAATTTCATTACCCTCTGATAGCCATTCAATTGCATATTTGAAATGGAGTTTTGGCTCTCCAAGCACTGCAAAAGCCTCTACTGGGGCTCACACAAGATGGCCTACACACTGATGATTTTAGAAAAGGCCCCAGAGAACTGAGACCATGTGGAGAGCAGAGATCATGCTGGGGTTCAACGGTTTGGTTTTAAACCCCTTCCCCAGCTCCCCTCCCCACAAATGCTGATTAATTATCTTGCTTTGTACTGTTCTTCCCAGCCCTAATGTATGCAACCCTCTGCCTTGGCCTTCCTCAGGAGGACTGGAAGGACTGGGCCAAATGCAGAGTACATATATCAGTTGCTGGTATGAGAATTTCCCTTTCTTGCTCCTCTGATGCATCTTGGACAGAACTGGAGATTTTGGGACTGAAGTTACTTTAGCCCTCTCCATGACCCCTCAGTTTTGCATAAAAACCATTCTGGTATCTGGTACAGCCGAGAGTCACCTCAAATTGGGGTTCTCCCTGCAAAGTACTCAAGATAGCGTTAGGCAATGGTGATTGCTGTTGGTCTAACAGTACTTACCTGCAGGTGAAGACCTGGGCAGATGAAGTGCTGGTTCCAGGTAGGTACAGACGCTGGTTTCCAGATGTGGGACAGCAGGCAGATGTGGTCTTGCAGAACATCTGTAGTGTTTTCGGGTGCTGCATTTCGGGTGTTTATAGCCACCACTTCAGCTCAGCCACTACATGATGGCTCCTCAAGTGTTGCAGGACAAAAGCAGCTTCAACCATCACCAAGCCCACAAAGATGGGATAAATTTTAAATCTCATTTCATAAATCGATGTGGAGAACAGCTAAAAATGGGGCTTATAACATAAATGATCCTGTAGCTAAAATTCTCCGTACAGGCAATCAGTGTGCCCAGCCAGTGGGGAGGGGTAAGAGAGAGTCTAACTTACACCAGTGTAGATTCCCTCTAGATTCCCCTCTTTAACTGGCCTGACCTTTTCTAAAAGGGTTACATCACATACAGACCTCAGCTATTACCCCCTGAACACTATTTTCTTTGCTCTGGAAACCTCACTGAAATAATCCCACAACAAACCTTGTTTTGTAAGCCACCCGCAAGCAGGACTGGGCCACTTACAAGTTTCTGCCAAGAATGAACAGGGAAGTCATATCCCTCTAGCCTATATTATTTCTTTTAATAGATTCACAATCTGGGAAGGAGCCAGAGATCCTAAACAAAGATAAGGTGTAAAGAGGTGGACAAGACATTAAAGAAATAAAATCCATATCAGGGCAATAATGGTCATAAAGCAATAAAGTGGATGTATAATAGTTCCTGGACTTTTAATTTGTGACTAATTTGTTGCACAATGAGGTTGCAATTTTCTAATTGTGATTGCCATTTTAATTTTACTCATGGCTGTGCAACTAACAATGTATAGTCTAGTAATTAAAATTAATTGTACCTTCACCTGCATATTTCTATTAGGCTGTTAAATTTAGTCAGTAGGCTCAATGATTTTGTTCTCTGAGAGATGCTGAATTCATTTCAGCAAGCCCAATTATGTTACACTCTGTAATTCCTGTATGAAAAACAAGCATTTCACTTTGATATGAAGAGTTGCTACAACCCCATTTTTAAACTTGCATATTCAACACCAAAATATAGGCTGACAGCAGATACATATAAGGGTTTGGGTTTTTTTCTTTATAAAAATAGCCTGCTTGTGGGACATCTCTTACAAAACTAGCAATTACAGCCCCTATGAATAAATCCAAGGAAAACTCAACTAGATAGTCACTATCCAATTAATTTAATGAGCAATTAACAGATGTCTCCCTAACCATACACACATGGTTTAATTTCAATCGGAATTTTATGACAAGCTGTACCATGCATATTTGAAGCAACAGGAACACAGTGACAGAACAGACTGCAGCAATGCACAAGAAAAACTATGAGAACCCGTGCAGTCACACAAGACCATTGTCCACCAAATGTCCACACTTTGAAGCCTGTGTATGAATTTTTCTCCCGAAAAGGGTATTGATCATTTTTACACAGTAGCCATAGTTCAGGGCAAATGCAGGAATAATATCAAAATATGCTGTAGTGAATTTATTATCAGTCATAATATGTTTCAAAGTGACACATATTCTTGTCCAGATCACAGCAGCAGCAATCCAATGCAGTTCCACTTAAACTCTGCAGTGTTGTATAGATTTAGACTTGGGCCCCAAGAGAGGTGCATTTGGTCCATCTTCCCTGAAGGCTCCCAAATGTCTCAAAATAAAAACAAAAACTGGACCAAATCTTCAAATTTCAGATTACAAAATTAAGACTTTCCAAATACTGAAGAAAAAGGGCCCTGATCACCAGAGCTGCTGATCGCTGGCTATTATCATTTATCACTCTGTAGTGCTAAACTGCGACCGTCTAGACCATGGCCGTACTGTAACAGACTTGGGCATACTTGCCATTGAAGAAGCTCCTGGGTAAAACAGTTTGCAATCTGATTGTAGGAGGACTTCTATTCTGTGAACCATGGGACAATGGAAACAGACCACAACTAGTATAAAATATTCTGGTTTTAACATCAGTGGCACAGAGTGGTGCCACATAGGTCTGTGCAGGTTAACTTAATCCTTTTATTATGGCTGGTCTATCCTGGGTCTCAAGCAACAAAAGACTACTTGGTGTAGACATGCTCTAAGATGTTCTAAATAAACCTCTGCTCATCAATCATATCAGAGTCCAAACAGATTCAGGATGTTGAAGTCTGTTTTACGTGGTGTGAACTTCAGAGTCAAGGCTCTAAGAAAGCAGGACAGAGGACAGGAGAAATAAATCCACTGTTATCTTAATATTACCTTCTGGAAGCCAAGATGGAGCAGTTATATTGCAACCAGAAGGTCGGCACGAGTTAGAAGAAAAACTAAAACTACAATGTTACCACTAAGCTGCAAAACATCCTTCCTGTATGGGGAGAATCAATGCAGGATGTAGATATCTGACTTCTCTAGTAATGAACATCCCTATTTAAAGGCAAACAACCTTGACATTTTGGCCCTTTTTGATTGTTCATTAGTCAACAGTTGAATAAAAATCTCTCTTTGTAAAGTTATGGCACAAAGCATGTTTACAGAAAAGTTGTCGGTGAAACTTTATTCCATGAGAACTTGACAAAGAAAAGCAAAGTGTGAGGATGTCAACCTTCAATCTATTTTTTGCATCACTAATTAATAATAATATGAAATAAGAATAGTCATGCAATTTGAGAAAATACTTTCCGAAAGTTGCCTTACTGAGAGAGTTACGTGAACCACAAAAAAAACATAGATAATTCTAAAAAACCCAAACTTTGTTACTGTGGAATTAAGTTCATGGTCTTAGGGAAGATAGTTTTGCAGTAAATATGGCTCTGCTGTCAGCACACTGATCGTGCTATTTCCTTCTCTGCTGTTGCTTTTAAAATGGAGCCTATGGCACTGTCTCGCCACACACACAGGGATGAATCATAGAATCACAGAACTGTTTAGGTTAGAAAAAACCCTTAAGACCGTCAAGCCCAACCATTAACCTAGCACTGCCAAGTCCGCCACTAAACCATGTCCCCCAGCACCACATCTACATGTCTTTTAAATACCTCCAGGGATGGTAACTCAACCACTTCCCTGGGCAGCCTGTTCCAATGCCTGACAGCCCTTCTGGGGAAGAAATTTTTCCTAATATCCAATCTAAACCTCCCCTGGAACAACTTGATGTCATTTTCTCTTGTCCTATCACCAGTAACTTGGGAGAAGAGACCAACACCCACCTCCTCTCAGGTATTTGTAGAGAGCGATAAGGTCTCCCCTCAGCCTCCTTTTCTCCAGGCTAAACAAACCCGGTTCCTTTTGCCGCACCTCAGAAGACTTGTGCTCCAGACCCTTCACCACTTTCATTGCCCTTCTCTGGACACACTCCACAACCTCAATGTCCTTCTTGTCCTGAGGGGCCCAAAACTGAACACAATATTCAAGGTGCGGCCTCACCAGTACCGAGTACAGGGGCACCATCACTGCCCTACTCCTGCTGGCCACACTATTCACGATACAAGCCGGGATGCTGTTGGCCTTCTTGGCCACCTGGGCACACTGCTGGCTCATGTTCAGCCGGCTGTTGACCAACACCCCCAGGTCCTTTTCTGCCAGGCAGCTTTCCAGCCACTCTTCCCCAAGCCTGTAGCATTGCATGGGGTTGTTGTGGCCGAAGTGCAGGACCCAGCACTTGGCCTTGTTAAACCTCACACAATTGGACCAAGGCAGCCTGTCCTACCCTCAAGCAGATCAAAATCCTTGCCCAACTTGGTGTCATCTGCAAACTTACTGAGGGTGCACTCAAGCCCCTCATCCAGATCATTGATAAAGATATTAAACAGAAGTGGCCCCAACACTGAGCTGTGGGGAACACCACTTGTGACTGGCCACCAGTTGGATTTAGCTCCATTCACCACCACTCTGGGCCCAGCCATCCAACCAGTTTTTTTACCCAGCAAAGTGTACGCCCTTCCAAGCCATGAGCAGCCAGTTTCTCCAGGAGAATGCGGGGGGAAATAGTGTCAAAAGGCTTTACTAAAGTCTAAGTAGACAACATCCACAACCTTCCCCTCATCCACTAAGCGGGTCACCTTGTCGTAGAAGGAGATCAAGTTAGTCAAGCAGGACCTGCCTTTCATGAACCCATGCTGACTGGGCCCGATTACCTGGTTGTCCTGTACATGCCACATGATGGCACTCAAGACGACCTGCTCCATAACCTTCCCTGGCACCGAGGTCAGACTGACAGGCCTGTAGCTCCACAGACCCTCCTTCTGGCCCTTCTTGGAGATGGGCGTCACATTTGCTAAACTCCAGTCAACTGGGACCCCTCCATTTACCCAGGACTGCTGATCAATGATGGGAAGTGGCTTGGTGAGCACTTCCGCCAGCTCCCTCAGTCCCCTTGGGTGGATGCCATCCATCCCCATACACTTGTGTACATCTAGGTGGTGTAGCAGGTCACTAACCATTCATTCTTCAGGCTTAAGAATTCATTCTGCTTCCAGAATGGGGGCTTCATTCTGCTCCCTGTCCCTGTCTTCCAGATCAGGAGGCTGGGTATCCGGAGAACAACTGGCCTGACTATTAAAGTCTGAAGCAAAGAAGGCATTAAGTACCTCAGCCTTTTCCTCATCCTTTGTCACTATGTTTCCCCTCACATCCAACAAAGGATGGAGATTCTCCTTAGCCCTCCTTTTGTTGCTGATGTATTTATAGAACCTTTTTTTATTGTTTTTTATGGCAGTAGCCAGGTTAAGTTCTAGTTGGGCTTTGGGCCTTCTAATTTACTCCCTGCATAACCTCACAACATCCTCATAGTCCTCCTGAGTTGCCTGCCCCTTCTTCAAAAGTCCATAAACTCTCCATGAAGCTGCTCTGGAGCCCAGACAGTAAGGAAACAAGGGTCCTAGAGAAGTTTACTAACAGTAAACCACATGGTCAATGTTTTCACTCTCTTCATACAGTTCAGATTACTGGCATGGGAAAGAACTGAACTACCAGCAAAGGTAGCTACAGATACCATGTGGTGAAACAGGGGAGATGGAAGAGAAAAAAGTAGTGGTTATATATTTAGGGAGGGCTGTCTTAGGAGGGGAGCAGAGTGGTGCCTGGTCTGCCATCCTAGCTCACAGGCTCAGAGAAGAGGCTGTCCAAAGTGCACAAAAAACCTGCAGCAAAGGAAAACAAATAGGCAGAAAGTGCTTAAATTGAATTTGACCATTTAAAGCTGAAGAAGAAATCATCCTTGAGAAAGTGAAGAACTTAAAATTATCCTGGTCAATTATATTTTCCCCTTAGCCCTATGATAAGGTGAGGGGTATGTTTGTGGTTGAACACGTAAAATCAGTGTTAAATCATATGCAGTTCACTCTCCTCTATAGCATTGCTCCTTCATCCCTCTGGCATGAAAAGAGTTTACTGTGAACTGAATTGCAACTAATCCCTTTGATATTATTTTTTACCATATACCCTTTATTACTATTTTCCCATATAAACTATTGTTAAATAACACCAGGACCTTTTCATAACACTTAAAATAATTGGCTATTTTGGATTATATTATCAAGACTGTTTAATGTGACTGGGTGAGTGACTGTTATTCATGCAATTCACTATTAGCCCCTTGACCTGGATCATTGCTGGAGCAAGTTTTATGAGCTTAATTGCATTTCCCCCCCTATTCCTGTGTAAATTAGTCTGTACAAATAGAATTTCCTAGTTATTGTGCAACATCATCTTCACAGACATCTTCTTTACAGTTAGGAAAGTCTACTCAAAAACCAGACCAAACTCCAGCTTTATTTGCTAAACTGTATGAAGCTGAAAAACAAACCAGTCAAAGCATACCAGCTGTTGTCATTTTATTAGATGAAAAAAGGCTTGTGTTGATTAAGACATTATATGTGGCCAGACAAGGAAAAAAATCCATGAGAGATGATGGAGGCAGAGACTAAGAGCTTTTACAGTGTAGGAAATTACAAAGCTTCCTATAGGGGTCTATATTTGTTATAAGATGGGTTGTTATCTTCAATCTAAAAGCGACCTTGATAAAGTATCTTTTGACACTTTTACTGCTCCTTTAAATGAAATATTCCCTATATCTTCAAGAATCAGCTTGAGTGGAATTGACTCGGTAGCTCAGCTTTAGAAAGACAGGGGAAACATTTTCTAATTTAAAAGAAATTTGAGAAAATAGTTCCATTCCCCTCTCTATTATCTAGCCATTCTGGAGCTTAGGTTTCTGAAACATCAACATGCACAGTTTGCTTTACAATCCTTCTGCAGAAATTAGCTGACACCCATCAATGTAGATAACAGAAAGCTGTGGCATTAACACTTGAGAGTGCATTAATCTTTCCCAAATTAAAATCTGCACCACAGCATTTAAGATTGAGGCCACCATGGTTCAGTGCTGTTTGACCGCCAATTTTGATAAAAGTGTTTTAAGAGAGGTGAGACTTAGATAAATTGCCCATGGTTACACAACAGCAGCGAGGGTAAGTGTTTAGTCTATTGGCTGCCATCACAGCGGAGTGTCACGAGTGTTTGCATGTTTACATAAAGTGCAAAACAGAAGGAAAAGCAATACATTACACTATATTTCTTGGAGGTGACACCAATATTATATTTCATTGGTGGGAGACAAATATACTTTCACATTTGAGTATCTGAAGATAAAGGCACCTTTGGTTGTAAAACAAAAGAATATTCTTCCCCAGTTCCCTAGCTACTCACTTTCTCTTGAGTTTAAAAACAATCTGCCTGTGCTGAATGTGTGAGTTAAGCTTTAGAGATAACACCTACATGCGTAGTTCTTGATCCAGGCCTGTTATGAAACAAGCTTTCCATTCGACACATAGCGAGTAAAGCATTTGCCACATGGTGCATTTTGCATTTGCCTGAGTCCTGCTGACCTCAGGAGTGATGCACAAAATAGACTTGGGTCTAAAACTTAGCCCAAGTCTCTAAGTTGAATCACTGCTAATATAAAGAACATGTCTCTTCTCTGTTGACCCTGTTGCAGAGGCTTTGAAATTCGTATTCTTGTGTTTTCAGCAAAACCTTATGCTTGCGAAAAATTCAGAGATCTTTGAAATAAAGACATTGTGGCTCCAATGTTTTGCAACTATTATTTCTCTGCTGGACATAAAAAGAATGTGGGAACTCTCTGGGACTTTTATTCAGAATTCATTTCCTGGGGAGTTCCTGGGATTTTCAGATGGCCCCATGGTCTCAAGCTCTTATTACATTCATATTCAGTTTGAAAAACTCTTTCAGCCCAAGAGCTCAAATATCTCTTCAACAATGTAAATTACTAACAAAACTGTGAACACATTTAATTTCCTGACCCCCAAAAGCTGTACCCTTAGACTTGATGCTTGACCTGCAATAACTAGGATTTTCAGCTATCTTATCTGATTTCCTTCCTTGTCTTAACATGGTATAGTGAGATCAAAGTATTAGAAATCAAAAGGAGATAATCCCCTGTTGCAAGTTACTCACCTAGCAATGAAACACACAGTAAAATATAATCACTCTACTATTTTAGTTACCTTCAAAATTTGGAGAACAATTAAAGTCATTAATTTAATTCTGTTATTATATAATTATCACTTTTTACAGTAGGCTGAAAAGCAATCACCCTTATCTAGTACTATACCAATGAAAATCCATATACATGTAAATTGAGGGGCAGGAGAATGGAATAATCATGTGACTTTACTAGGAGAAAGTGGATCCATTTTTTAAGCAAGAAAACAGTGCTTGAGGCAAACACGGTAAACAGTATTTTGCTTCTTCACAATTTCCCACATATTTGGCTTCTCTAGGAACTGGAGAAGTAGCAGGGACACTGGCCTGGCCAGAACAGCAGAAGACTGCCAAGAGGTTGTCACAGGGAAATGGGAACCAGGCTCTATTGTTGGTCTTTGCTGCTGAGAACTGATGTCTATGGTCAAGGTATCAAGCTATCAGGCAAAAGGCCAGGGACTGAGTACCTCACATCAGATAATTGCTGACTTGCCACAGCCAAACCATTTTGCTGTCTCAGCATCAGGCCCTCCCACCTATGAAACTGGTAGTACTACTTGCCATATCCATAAGAGGGTTTTGAAAAGTAAAAGTACAAAGCATGGAAACCACTATGAATATGTAAGACATAAATGTAAACTCTGTGAAATAAGCTTTTCTAGGAGAAACTAAAGATTAGCTGAATCATCAAGAATAAAGACCATATCATGAGAGCTTTCACCTTGGAAAAGTTTTGCTGTCAACTGAAATCATCCTGTACCAGTTTGCATGCTGAACTGCCAAATTCTACATTCAAACACTTTCTTCACCATTCTTTGTACTTTGTACTTTGTTATAACATATCAGACAAATCAAATGAGAGTAAGCTTGTGTATAAAATCATTTAAAGGCCAAGTAATCAAGTTGAGATAAGACATTCATGCCATGAATTATATGATAGACTTCATCAATTGGCTGTACTACAGCAACAAGTAGGGTCGATATAATAAAAATGCTACAAAAGATGCCTTGGCCTCTAGGGTTCACAAGGGCATAAGAAATCAGAAAAAAAGAGGTGTATGTAACAAATTAATATAAGAACCACAAGGTAACAATGAGAGAATTAAGATCAGTTCTACATAAAACCTCAGCAGCATCCAGAAATTATAATTCCCATCATCTCAGGATGGCAGCACACACTGCCACACATTGGCAGATGATGATCAATGCCCCTTGTTTGTGCTGTTCATCAATTCTTACCTGGCCAAAATAAATACAGTGTAATTTGGCACAAATGCCGGTTCCCAGCATACTACAAGCAGACCAGAAGGCAGCTCCTGAGCAACTTCAAGGTCCTGCTTCAGGGTACATAGTGGGAATCTGCACTGCACTGATGCCAGTGAGTCCCACATCTAAATGACCTTCTGGCAGGCCCAGACCTGTACAGAAGAAACTACTCCCTGTTCACTACATTTCTGTAGAAGTAGAGTTGGAAAGCCCAGTCCTTATCTTCTAGATTTCTTCACTGAAAGGGCTGTCAAGCATTGGAACAGGCTGCCCAGGGAAGTGGTTGAGTCACCATCCCTGGAGGTATTTAAAAGACATGTAGATGTGGTGCTGAGGGACATGGTTTAGTGGTGGACTTGGCAGTGCTAGGTTAATGGTTGGGCTTGATGATCTTAAAGGTCTTTTCCAATCTAAATGATTCTATGATTCTATACCCCACAATTTAAATCTTGGATTACTAGGAAGTCACGTAAAATTTTGGAATGAAGGCAATGGCCAGGAACTCTGCTCTTTTGGGTCACAGAAATGCATTGTGTCAAAGCAGATGATGCAGGAGATAGAGCTCTCTCCAAAGCTAATGGAGGGCAGCAGAGTAAAATCCTATAGGAGCTATAGACCTGTACAAAATTCACCCCACCTGCTTCAGGAGCCAGTAGTATTTCTTTGGCCCTACTTGAAAATATAAACTACCTGATTATTTGAAAAGCAAAATCAAAATAAGAGGCCACATTGCATATAACTTCAAGCCAAGATGGGGACATGAGAGCAAATAAATCCTTTGTGATGGAGTGAGTCGTATTATATAGGACATTACTGGAAGTTACTATGGTAATAGGGAAAAAGGGAACAAAAAGAAAAAGGGGAAAAAAAAGGGAAAAAAGGAAAAGGGAAAAAAGGAAAAGGGAATAAAAGGAAAAGGGAAAAAAAGGAAAAGGGAAAAAAAGGAAAAGGTGAATATTTACCTTTTAGTTATGGCATAGCCAGACATATTACATCTGAAGACAGCTTAAGACTTTTCCGTGTTTCTTGGGGCTTTTTTTCACTTGAAAACAAAACTAAATTTAACTGAAAGGAACACATATTGCTTTATATCTCTAGGGATCTTGTGAGAGCTCACAAGGGCTGCTAAATGACTCCTAGAATAATATGACTTCTAGAAATGGTTTGGTTCAATTTGGAGATTTGATTCACAATACAAAAGCACAGAGTAAAGCAGATGTTATCAGCCTGTGTTGATTAGACTGGCCAATGTGATATCAATTATTATATTTTTGATTTGAAGCTCACCTGCTGATCTGACTAATCTGCACTATTAGGAGCCCACGCTTGAATAATTAGACAAACTAGATTGAACATTAAGCTGAACTCTCCCTCTAAAGAAGTGGAGGATAAACCAGAGGACACCAAACATTCCCCTAGGTGCAGAAAGGCAGCAGGACACCCCACCAAATCAGACAGGCAAGAATTCTGCAGAAATGGAAACCTGGCTGGTACAAGTATTCATCTGAATGGACTGTGGTAATAAGAGTAATTGTTAACAGCTGTAATTGTAATTTATTATTTCATTAGAAGTCCCAGCACATTCTCTGTTATACCTCTGAGATTCCTTATCTGCAAGACAGAGCTCTGACTGGGGTCTGAGATTGGGTGTGGGACTGAGAAGATGCAATTTTCATTTCCAGATGGATTCCCAGGAGGAAAACATACCCGTCATGCAGGTCATTCCTGCAACACCTTAACTAGGTGGGACTGAGCGTACTGGGGAAGACACAGTGAAATAACAAGGAATCAAATCTGCTCACATGTCCAAATAAGAAATGCCAGTTATGGATAAGAAATTGGGGCTGCAGTCTGAGAGGTGCTTCTGAGTACCCCATAACAAAGCACATGAGTAAGGACTTATGTTCTGCTGTTCATATAGTTGCAGAGTCTGCAACCACCCAGAAATCTGGAGTGACCAGAGACACTGTAAATTGTCTTCATATCACTAATTTATCATTTAATTGTAATTCACAAAACAATAAATATGTACCTTGAAGTCAGATAAAGACTTGCAATCCCCTCTTGAATGGAAGAACATTGCTCCCTCTGAGCATCCAGGGATCGCTGCATGAACATCTGAGGCTGAATTTTAGCTCAGTCTAGTTACAAATAATGATATTCACTGCAGTTGTATATAAAAGCGACCTGCATGTTCCTGATGTATGGAGGGTTGGGATGCAGTTGTTAAATCCAAGCAGCAGCTAGGCTTTAAAGATTTGCAATTGCACAAAAAGCACTGATAAAGAACAGTTGATTTCTCTCATTATGTAAAATGTGGATGCTCTTGTCTTGGCCAAAGAGGTAAGAGCATAAGATTTCCTACTACTTACAGGTCGTTTAGCTGAAAAATACAGTCCCTTTGCAGTGTGGTCTATTGGCAATTAGATAACAAATACAGGACACGTAGATGGAGTCAAAAACATTGCTGTGCTTTACAGCCTGCTTGCAAAATAACTCTAGCTGGCAATGCAGAATAAAAAAATTCCCAGATAAAAACCATGGAGCAGATGTGTAAAGTAGCAAAGCCCTGCTGATTTCAACAGAGTTATGTGGATTTACAGTGGCTGAGGATTCTGTTCCTTGCTGGTGAGTTTTGAAGCTCCTATAATTAACTAAGAAAACTCAATAAAAGTGCCTTCTGTGTGCAAGTCTTATGTCCCATGAAATTTTTATGGCCCTTCCAAATCAGGTTCCATACTGCATGTGAGATTCACACCAGAAATACAGGACTTCTTGGAGATGCATGTGGAGACGGAGATGTGCAGCACGTGAGTGGGATATTGGGAACAGAGAATTCCCACACACAATATTGAAGAGAGAAAGATGTCTGCAAAAATTCATTTATGGCAAAGATTGATCAAGCACACTAATCAGGAAATTAAAAATGGTATTGCTTAAACAGAGAAGATGATTCCAAATATTTAGATCAGCAGTTTCCATTACTCACCGCCCCCCCCCAAAAATGCACACAATTACAGTAATATACATCAGAAACTGCATGCTTGTGAGGCCAGCAGCTGCAACCTTACCTCTCATCAGGGAAAAAGGATAACCCCATGCTTGGTAATGCCTGAGCAGTGTGCATACCATGTCAAAAAACCCCATGAGGCTGGACACAGCCAAAACAGAACAGCAAGAAGACACAAACAAAATGCTAAAGGGAAAGAGTAATAGAGAGTCTTTTGGGAGAGCAAGCCATTACATGCAGCAAAAGTATTTACCACCACTAACTATGTAGTAGGTAGCCTATATACACTACAAGCAGGTGTTTTACTTTATTACGAGTCAGAGACTCAGAAAAGTGAATTTTCAGTATGTTGCTAATTCCACACTGGCTACAGAAGGGAGGAAGGGTGAAAAGACAATCAACATGCTGAAAACACAAAAGAAGTTTTGGCCTATGAAAGTTTATCTCTGCTAATAAAGAGAATAAGAGAATAAATGGACATCAAACTAAAGACGTCATTAGCAATGTCATTAGCAGTAAGGTGCAGCACTTTGTCACTAGTGCAATAATGCAGCGTGGATCCTTTTGTTGGCTTCTGGATGATAATATGATTTTTTTTTTTAAATACGAACTGTAAACTGAAAAATTTGAAAATCATCACCCTGAGTAGTAGGAATGTTTTTAAAGAGAGTGGTTTGAGATGAGATTTCCTTTCCCACAGGTGCCTACAATCAGATTTCATTATTATTTGCATAAAGAGTTACTAGATTTCAAGCAGCAGGACTTGAAAAACTCAGGAGCCAGAGTCACTTTCTTTGCACCACTAAAACTTTGACACTTCTGGAGAATAATATTTCTTACCCATTTGCATATGAGCACATATTTATGTTACACTGAGAGGGATTGCTACCTATGAAATGAGTGGCACAGCTTAACGACAACCACATTTATGACAATCTTTTGATTCCATCATCTGTGCCACATCCCACTAATCTGTATTTCTGGGATTCAAGCAAACATCCCAGAATCTGTCAGTCTTAATATCAGTCTATGTACTCTCTTCCTCTCTCTCCTTCCCTGCACTGGCTTAGAACTATAACAAATACCAGTCCCTTCGCAAATTGCAGACTTTTAATTTGAAAATAAAATTAATAGGAACCTTCTAATAATTTGGTGGACTTCAAAAAGCTCCTAGAAAAGATCTTGATCTCCATGTGAGTAACTTGACAATATAAGAACACCCTGGAAATACTTAGTAACCCAAAACAATTTACAAAAAATAGCATCAATATACTCCAAAACTTGTAATAATTTCAGAAAGCAATTTCTATCTACATTCTCCACATGCAGAACACAGGACAGCACAGTGCAGTAGAAAAGTCATTGGATCTGTAACATTGGGATAACCCATGTCTATAGGAGGTGGGTGGTCACCATCCCTAACTCGTATTGCTGGAGCCTTTATGTGACCGGGTTTTCTGTGTCTGTCTGGATTATGTGGGTCTGATCAACAGCCAGTGACAAATAGTGTGGTTCTCCCCTTTCATCAAATGGGCTTTGAAAGAGGCCATCTAACAGATGTATGTGATTATGCTCATGTTGGGTGAGCATTTAAAATAAAGTTGTTAATATTGCAAAGTCAAGTAATCAAAACAACAGTGCTAGAATTGGGGCTGGCTGTGGAAAAATAGTACGTGATCTTATATTTTCTCCTACTTTCTGCACAAGGGAACTGAATTAAAATAAGCCTTATTTTGGCATTTTTCTGCTTTTGCAAATGGATTTTTCTTTGTGCATATAGTTAAGAATTACTTCATTCAGCATTTGAATGCAAACATCAAGTTCTCTTAATGAAATCCCAGCATCTACAGTCTTTCCTTTAAACCCTGACTAGCAGTAAGGGAAAACACACGTGCAGCTCTAACGGGACAAACCCAGTGTATTGCACACTACTTCAGCTGCTTGCTGCCATTGCAAGTCACCCTCAAGCACGACCATCTTGTGTTCAATGATAATTGCAACAAGGTTTTGCAAATCAATTAAAATCCACATTGTCTCCTTGCTGTACACAAACAGCACAGAAATGCCATGTCATTTTTTTCCCAGCAATTCAGCCCTTCAAGTTACATTTTTGTCATCCTTTACCTTTACCTCAATGTTCACATTGTCGTTGTCAAGCCAGGAAGCAGTAGTGACAGCCACATCTTGAATAGCCATCTTTCCCTCTCAAATAATCTAGTTTGCAATGGGTATCTTTACCTGCTATTCTTCTATTTTCCATCTCATGAGCCGCCATGAAATTGACATTTAAAACTAATTGTACGGTAAAATCCCACAGATTCCAGAAACCGTGTCTGAGATTTGTGGTGAGGCAGTAGGACCAGATTCCCCCCTGTATTAGTTTTCTGTCTGCTACATAACTGTGAATGAGTCCTAAAGGGGATTATTAGGCCCCAGTGGTGAGATAGAGTGCATATAACTAATCTGCATTGCTTATCTCAAGCAGACAGTGGTCTGTCAGGACATGTCTACCCGCCCTCCATGCTTGTCCCTTGCCTTTATTGTCTTGCCACTGCTGTTGCTGCTGGTGGCTCTCCTCTGCTCTTATAAACAACCAATTACTGCCCCAAACAGAAGTCTGTGGCTATGATCAAATAATTTAGTTGGAGTGAAGAGGCCTTAAACAGGTCAATTCCATTCAGTTAGACATGGTATCTGAGCGAAGGCAAAAGGAGGCACTGCAGGGTGACCTGAACTTGTGAGTTATTGAGAGTAGGTAAACTTAGGACAGTGGATAATGAATCAGCTTTTGCCAGTTAACACTGTAAAATACATAAAATGAAAGCTGAAGACTTATTTAAAGACCATTTTTGCCACAGAAAATTGAATATATGAGTTAACAGAAAAATTAATTCCTTTACAAAGTATGACATTTCATTTTATACATTTGCATTAATAAAAGACACATGCCTCCCTGCAATTAGCCATTAGTTTATAAAGCCAAAAAGCTATACATAGAAACAGCAGAGCAGTGGGTAAGTTTGGGGGGATATTTTTAATGAATTCTGGTACTGATGAACTGTAATCTCCAGCAAGAAAATTTGATACCTGTGCCTTTGACAAAGTATGATTTCCATTAAAATATTGTGCTTACTTCAGGGTTTATAGCTTGCCTGTTCAATAAATTTGTATTTAGCTATTGTCTTCCTCAGTCTGCAGGGGAAACAATGCGTATCGGGCAGATGCTCAGACATCAGAACAATTAATGTAGCTTTCAAAAAGAAAAAACAAAAAGAGAACAGCTTTAAATCTTTTGTGCCTATGCAACCACTAACCACCCTACATGCGATCATAAAAATACATGGTTGTTTGACGGGTAGTTATGTTAAGCTATAACCATAACCAAAAGCCATGACCAAGAGGGTGAATAAGGGAATCTTTTTATTTTCTCCTCCGGATTCAAAAGTGCTTTCAACAGCAAGATTTTCTATTCTGCAACACTGTCATACAGCCACCCAAGCATAATGACCTAATCTGCTATAAATCCATTGGGGATTGGGCCCCACCTGTGAATCTCCATAGAAGCAAGCAAAATTCCCTTGCAAGACTCAATCAATATAATTCATATTATGTCTAGCTAAGATATATAAATATTCATATGCCCAGGTAAGAATTAGCCTGCAAAAGAGGGTTGCAAATACTGGAGACATCTGAGACAGCTTCACACAATTTCCCAGAAATTTCTCAGAAAATTTCTCACACACCCCCACAACTAGGAGTGTCTACCCAAAAGAGCTTATGATGCTTAGGCTTTGGGTATGTTTTTAACATATAGCCCCATACGGCAGGTAGTAGACAAGCTGGCTAATTTATAAGGAGCACTAGGAGGGAGCATGCATAGAGGCAATGTGAGACCTCTCTGGACCTTCAACAGCCCTTTTATCTCAAAGCAGCAGTAAGTTCCACAGGTTTTTCATACTTACTGAAAAGATAAGTACTGCAGTAAGGGAAAGGTTTTCAGAAGAGCAGAAGCTGAAGTATCAGCTGTAGATGCCCCCTTCATGTGAGCTGAGGACAAAACCAGAGGTGAACGAGAAGAGAGTGGGGAGTAAATCCAGAATATATGAAATGAAAGAGACTGGCATACTTTGTATGCAGATGGAATAGACAGAGAGACAGACATAGAGATGAAAAGATTGGGAAACGGGAGATAAGAGAAGGACTGAGAAGAGGACAAAAGGCAAACAGGTATTCGGGACTGATGGGGAGCAACTGGAGAAATATTACCAAGGCTGACCTCCACATTGAGGGCTGAGTTAAGGTCACTAAAGAAATCATTTCATGGGTCTTACCAAGAAAGAATTTAAAATAGGTTTAAAACTTACACAGACAAGAGATGTCGGTGCAGTTTATCAGTGGGGAGCTAAGCCACAGATGAAAGAAAGAACTTTACCTGAAGTCACAGTCCAATTTATGGTTAATTCTTTGTTAATCTCAGGGTAGCTGGAGCATAGCTCTTAGCTCCAGGTACCTGGGAAGGGAGACCATACCTGGAAACTTCAGAACATATATGATTCCAGTGCAAATTTCAAAATCAAAAAAACTGAGTAAATGCCTGGCCAGTTAGCCTACCTTGTGCTATATGCTGCTACAGCAACTCAGCTAGCATTTACTGGCTGCCCAAAAAGGTTTGTCAAGAAAAGCATACTCAGATATATCCACACAAACAACCAACACCACAGTTCACACTCCCAGTTTTCATAGAATAAACCCTGATCATCTGTGATATTTACATACAGTTTTATAGACTGTCAACACATCCTGCATTTTGTACTTGCTTATCTTTGTTCCATACATTTAAGACTTAATCTTTCCTTAGAAATCAATTTCTCCAAACTACTAATTGCAGCTACTTCTCCATCAGCTCATTCTGACTCCTCATTAGGGGATACTTCCTTCACAGTATCTGCAGTCCGAAATAGTGTCATCATCCATCCTTCCTCCATGTTATCACAGTGAAAATAAGCTTAATTATTCTACTTTTCTTCTTAGACACAGACTTCCTATATTGACAACTTCTGAGGTGTGAGTTAATCACAGAAACAGAATATGTCACAAAATAGAATAGAACAGATAGAAAAGAAATAGCATAAATCATGGCTAGATCATGGAAAATCTGAAGAAATATGTTCCTAGTCTACGTTCTTGCTGGAAAAACTGGAAGTATGAAACATGCAATCTTCAAGCCTGGGGTGCAATTAAAGACCTAAAATGCAATTTTTAAACCCATCTTAGGTTTTTTGTTATTAGCTGCTCATCATCTTTCTACATCTATTTGTGCTACTTCCCACCCTCACCATCAACAGTGGCTCTTACCAGCCAGGAACAGATTATTTTAGTTAAATTCAGTTAAAAAGTGAGCATGGCAAAGACGATCTAGTTGAGTTGATGTACTCAATTTTGGATAACTAGCTAAACAGTAAACTAATACATTGACAAACAGGTAAAATATTACTAAGATATTTTGAGTCAACTGTTTTTAAGACCCTTGAAAAAGCAAGCTGCCGGGAAAGCTCCTGTACCTGGAGAGATTTCCCACATCCTGGGGCAATGCTGCAGCTCTTAGCTCAGAAACATGCCCTCTGTAGCTTTCTGGCCAAATCTTGGCCATTTAAGGAAGCACCATCAGCAGAACAACATATTATTTAAAGAGGGGACTGACCTGCAACACGTGCCTGGTGCTGTGCTGCATTAACCTTACCAGCTGAAACCTCTCTTCTTGAAATATTCAGGATCTCTATTAGTCACACAAGCAGTCAGTGAAACACAGATTTGGTGGTCCAGAGGATGACTCAAATAGCTAAAACCACATGTGACATCTTCTGAAGTTCAAAAAGCTTCAACTGAAGCAGAACAAGAACCAGGAAATCCTTTCCTAGTGCCATGATTTAAAGGAAAATAAAGAAAACCCTTAAGTGTGAAGTCAGTTGCCGAGCTGGTGCACAGACATTGAGTCAACTTCTGCCACGCCTTTTGCACAGAAGGCTGCAAATGATGCTGATAGCTAAACTGCTTGTCCCTGGGCTCTCTTTAAAGCCCTCCTGTAGAGTCCTCAACAAGCATAGGGGCTTCCACAGCTGATCAGATCACAGCTGAATTACAGCTTCATTTCAATGACTTGCAGCTCCGTTATTTTTTCCGTACCAATAACAATGTGCATCTACATATTGCCTGGACAAGGTGTTTGAAAGACCAATTCTGTCTTCAACAATTGTTTTCAGCTTTCCTCACCTCCATGTTAAAACACTGACTTTTATACAACCAGCCCCTACATACGCCCATCAGCTGGATTGCTCTTGGATCCCTCAAGTACAGTTTTACAAGATCAATGCCAACAAGAGTATGGGCTAAGTTTTCTTTAAGGCACAAGTGAGGTGTGAGACACGGTTCACATAAAGCACTGGAATTTGGCTGTTTGGGCATTCATTAAGCAAGAGAATACCCATGGGGAAATATTAAATTCTCATGAGGCAACTCATGCCAAGTCAGTGAGCCAAGACAAACCTGGAGGCACAGGCTCCAAAAAAATAGAAGTGGCAACATAAGCAGAACAGGCTGATTTCTGCTCTCACCAAGACTACTCTAAGTCTGGCTTAGTGTTAGTCCAGAATGGGTGGGGAGAGATCCCAGGCAAGTAACGCTTGCTCATCCCTGGAGGGTAGCCAGTTTAACACCCAAGTAGGTGTATTCTCAACCCAGATGCTATTATAAACACTCATTGTACCACTGGGTACATAGTTTAGCTGCTGTTCGTGCTGAATAACTAATTAACTTTAACTTCTTTCCAAAGGAGGTAGAAACCCTTCAGTGTGCATTTAGCAGTGATAAAAATCAATCTGTAAAAGAACAGATGTGGCCCCTGGTTGGGTAGGGATATTTCTAAAATATTAAACAATCCTTTACATGATATAAATAACAGGAGCATAATTGAATTAATATTGACTAATAGTAATTGCTCCTTGTTCCTCAAGTCTGCCTTTTATTAGTGGGAGGAGTGGTAGAGGTTATTGCCTCTTAAAAAAAATCCTGAGGCCCTGAAGCACCTTTTCTGCCTTATTATTATTGTAATAATGAGGGCAACTGATTTGATCTCTCCTTACACAATACTGCAGCACAGTGATGGCTAAATAAACAGCCAAAGTCCTTTTGTCCCTGTGGGCTGTTTCTCGGTAATTAAAATCAATAGGATCTTTCTCGGAGGATCTCTTTAACCTCATAGAGCTACACTGCTCTGAGCAGGCAATGTAAAACAAACAAATGAACTCACAGTCCTTGTTGAGAAAAAAAAATACAAGCAACACATTATTTTATTAGGATAATATTGGGTTTGGAGAGTTGTCATGGAAGAGGCTGTATGTAAACCTTTATTTTTTTTTATTCCTTTTCCTTTTTTTTCCCCCATTTTCTTAAAGAAATACTCCGGCAGCATCCTCTATTCCCAGAGGTCATGTGAGCTGAAATAGTCCATTGATCCTTCTTCTTTCAGAAAGTGAATAGGCAGAGGGAAAATAAACATCACCCACTTGAGACTTGTGACGACTCAGGACCTCTCTGTGTAAGGTGCTGTACATTTAAGGTTCAAGAGGAAAATAAGTGAAGGTCCCCAGGGTTTCACTGTTGCTGGTACGTGCAATTGCAGCAAAGGACAGTGCAGGCTACAGAGGCTCACGTCCCTGGGCTATGCACCTAGGTGTATATCCAATGGTAGGTATCACCGGCACTGCTCCTAGAGAGTTATGGTGGTGATGACCAGCATGTCGCATACAACAGCCAGGAAGAAAAGGATTTACACCACATCTCTCAGGAATCTCAAATCCTCAGCTGTTAATCAATGCCGGGTAAAGCAATTAAGCCACATGGCAGATGGCAAGAGGAGACCCTATCCTGGTCAATACGAGCAAGAGCATTTTGTCTTGGAAAACATAATGCTGCTGAGCACTACTGCTTAACACTTCCTTGGGACAAATCTGCTCAGTGATCCCTTGCCCAGGCACACAGTGGGGTGACATGAGCTCCTGGGTGACCCAGTGGCAACCTCTCCTTTCTGGATGTTCCCAGGTAGCTTTCACAACCATGGGGCTGCTCTGTACCCATGGTGGGACATGAAAGCACTTGAGCAAATCCTAGACCTAAGCCAACAAACATTATCACCAGCGAACAGCAGGAGGGAATCCATCCCCATTAGCTGCCTTTCAGTCCTGACACACTGCCACCAGAAGCAACAAAGTCCAAACACCCATGGAAGGAAGCAGCATTTAAAATGAGAGGGATTTTAAATGGAGGCGATTATACTTGGTTAGACAGATGGTCAGGAATGGGTGGGGAGAGTCAATCTTATGCTCTGGTGGTTTTACAAGGTGTTTCCAAAGGTACAAAAACACTACAGTAAGTGTTGCAACAGGGAAACCTAAGCATCAAGCCGCTGTCATTGGTATCTCTGCTCCAGGATCCAGTTTGACCTGTTGACAACTCTGGTACGTGGTACTTCCGAGATGCACTGCTAGGGAACAAGCAAATAGGAAAGCTTTCAGCGCTTTGACACAATGAAAGGAAAATTCCTTTGCTTGGATTTTTAGTAACACAGCTGTCAGCACTTTGACCACCAGAAGGCTGTGGTTGGGCAAAAGGAAGACCTGAGGCATATGTTACACATGCCACTGTATATTACATGTGCCATCTAGGCACTCCCAGGATTTGGCAATTATTATGGTTAACTGATACTTCCATTTATAAAAGCTACTTCCAATTGCTCATACGTCTGGAAAATTTTAATCCTATGAGCTGGAATTTTTTCTTCTCAGGTTTGTGCCTTTGGTAAGTGTACTGTGGAAAGTTTCAGCCAAAATGAGCCAGCTGTTTCTAAAAAGAAAAAAAGTTAAAAAAATGCATTGTTTAATACCCATCACATGCTGGAAAATCCTCCCTCTGAACAGCAGTAACACCTTCACATGCTGGGCAGCAACTTGCTATTTGCAGGTGAGGTGGTGAAAAGGAGCTATAACCGTGGAGATCTGTCAAGTTAAGACGTGTGAAAAAAAAATCTCTGCTCAGTAAAGGTTTCCTTAGATTCTACTGGCTCTTGAATAAGTAATAATACTTATAAAAAAGAGAGATCTTGCCTGCAACTAGGCAGTCTGCAGACAGGGTTGGGAGAGATCTAAAGCCCTGAACCCAGGTGGGACTGAGCCACCAGCACAGGATAGAGCAGAGAAGAGAGACATCAGACAGGCACGAAGCATGCTTGAGTTCTGTGTGTCAAAAGCAGAGGCTGACGTCTGCAGGAACACAGTTCCCAGGTCATGTCATGCCTGTGAGGCGCTCGGCGGTGAGGTAGGGGTGCATTTTTTTTCCCAAAACCAGGTGTATATCAGTGGCCAGCCTTGAGATGCCCAGACTGATCTGCAGAAAATTAGGGCTTGAGAGCACCATGCAGAGTCATCAGATCTATCCTGCTTTCCAAAAGCAGGGTCAGCTACAGCTGCGTCACTTCTGACAGATAGTTGACTGACTTATTTAATATCTCAAATATCAGAGACCCTAATACTTCCCTAGCCAGCATATTCCAGCATTTCACCACCCTTACCCATAAAGTGCTTTCCTAATTTGCCACATTAAATGCAATTTGAGCCCATGAACAGAGCAGTAGATAATTTCCTCATCTCCTGCAATATGTAATATTTGAAGACTATATAGTATTATTTAACCTAAATAAAAGAATGAAATATTCTCTAAATATTTAAAAATCTAAGGGTTTTTTCATTGTTTTATTAGCATGCATCTGTTCTCTCACTAATTGATCCATCTCTTCCTTGGACTGAAGTGCCCAGCTTGGAGCCCATACTCCAATGAAGCATATAGATGCACTCAATGAGCTGCTGCTTCTCCCTACTGGCAAAAAGCTTGGAAAGGCAGCTCTTGTCATTTTTTGTGCATTGCTGACCACCTTCAGCCCCCAGGAAAGTGAAGACATCCTTTTACTAAGGCACAGCAATGCTCAATTATAAGGATTACAAAGATTTGTTTACTCCTTTAAATTTCTACAAATTTTAGCATATTACAGGATCAAGATCTAAAAAGCTGGTCTCAAGTGAAAGTGGTAAGCAGCACATCACTGGCACCTTTTTTTTTTAAACAGCCCATTCTTTTCTCTGGTGTCTATCACCTTGTTTATTCCTACTGCTGTGGATTATATTACAGTTTTATAAAATGTTTGTTTTACTCTGTAAAGCATTTTAGGGCACAGCTGTGGGAAAGATGCTTAAATAGTTCAAAAATTCTTCCCCCTGAAAACAAGTTTTGTGTATTCCTATTTGCACTAGTCACAGTGTTGAAACTCTTGTGAATGGGGTATTTTTGTGAACATAATATTGAATTCTCCACCTTTTGGCTACACAAGCATGGAAAGGAAACATTTTACATATTTTAAACCAAAACTATCAGATACAAAGGAAATTATGTAAAAGCTGATTAAAGATAATGGAACTCTTGTGAATAAAATTGCATCTCACTTAACTCCATGGATGTTATAGACAATTATAGGTTAAGCGTGCAGAAAGCTGGTGCTTCTGGTTTCAGCTCAGCGAAACTCTCTTATCGCTATAATTTGCCTGAGAGAGGAGATGTGCTGGATTCCAGCTCCTTTTCCATATAAAGGAATTAATTGATTGTGTTTATACTGTGCTGTGCTCAGTACATGATATCGATTCTCTGGTTTGTGGTTCTCAGTTTGAAGACATCAAACTCGGATGAATGCAAACAGCTGGGGGTTGGGTATGAGAAAGCACCCAGGGGTTTCAGCCAAGTGGTGTGGGGTTTGTGAGGAATTTGTTTTGTTTTTGGGGAGTGGTGTGGGGGTTTTTTAGTGAAATAATGTGCTAACTAACTGCTTGGAGCTAAAAATATATGGATAAACTTTGCTCTAGGTAATAGCTCTCAGGTGGACCGCTCTGACATTCCCTTTCAACTCATAGATTCATTTACTGAAAGACAAGAGGAATATCATCTCTCCAACTGCCATCATATTGCAGTATTGCACAGAGGGCGAGATGATTTTGGGAGCAGGAGTTATAGACTCTTTTCTAAGCTGTGAGTTTCTGGAGTCATGTGGCTATTTCATACTCTAAGGCTTTCATTTCATCTAGGGACCCTCACACTTGAAGTCTGAATATCAGACAGCTGTTATTACTGATCTTGGTTTATCTCTTTGTGTCTATTTGCATTAGCTGAACTGGAGAAGAATGTCGGTGTTAAACGTGCCTGGCAGCTTTGTATTACCTAGTTTGCAATTACAGCAATTGCACCTCTTAAGATATTAATCAGTTGATTGCATATTTTAAATAAGCAAATTATTTCTTGAGCTCTGTGGCAGCCATGAAGTCTGCCTTTTGCAGGAGTGCTGAAGCAGTGCTCCAACAGCCCTGATGGTGTGACCCACCAAGAAACTAAAACCCAGGGATCACTCCTTAATAACCCACCATGCTACAAGTTCTACAATGACCATAATAAAGCATGCACAGACAGCCCCCAAGATGGTACAACCATAACTCCCCATCCAGCACAGCAGCCAGTATGAAAAGTTGCAGCAAACACTTTACTTCCCCCTCCTTTGGTACACTCACGCATCATTGACTCTGGCTCCACTGTGCTCTGCCACTCATGAGTTATCTGGCCATTTCTAACTAATGAAAATAAATTGTTTATCTGCCTCCAAGTTGCACAGCCTCTGTACCTATAGATATCCAGATATGTGCAGGGTATTCTGCATCTTGTGCATGGACCTTCCACACAGGGCTGGCAGTATCAGACTGTCAGAAGAGACAAGACGACAAAAAAAAAAAAAAAAAAAGCAAATTTTAAAAAAGACCAGACTATTTGCTTGTGCTACTTTGCTGCAAACCCACAGTTACTCCACAGAGAACAAAGCAGATTTAAATTGCTACTGATTCAGAAATCCCTACGATTTTGAACTAGCAGCAGCATTTTACACCCACTGCCAAAAAGTGCAAACAGCCATGCAAGGCAGGGCTTTAGACTTGGGGAGAGTTACTCCTGATTTACAGTAGTGCAAGTGAGGACTGAGTCCACTGAGCAGAGCTACAGACTCTGCACTGAGCCATCTCCATATCTACCTACCTCTGTAACTTGATACATCCTTAAGGACAGCATTCGCTCAATAGATAAATAAACTTGCATGGATTTTATGAAGTGAATATCCTCTGTTCCTTGTTCAACCCTGTCTCACTGTATTTAAACAATACTTCTCCTTCTAAATTACGAGTAAGGTGGCAACACTTTAATTTTCAACCTGAATTTGTGCAGGACAGGAAATTTCACCCAATAGAGCCTCTCTCCTTAAGGTGCCTTTCACAACTTCTCATGGCTTTTCAGACTTAATTTTCTATAGATTGCTTGCCCACTCAAGAGGAGAAACTTGAATGCTCTCAGCCTGCAGAGCTGGTGCCTGCAAAAAGATGTCAGGATCGTTCACCACAGCCCCTGGATGCAGGCTTAACTGCTAGTGTCTGCTTTTAGCACGTCAATGTGAATTACTTGACTGGCGAAACTAAGCAGCAATTAAACACCTCACCACTAAGCGGAAATGAGAAATTTACTGTTTGGTCTTCAGATAAGCCAGAGCCTCCTGTGAGCTACTGTTATCAAACCCTGGGGAGGACCAGTTAGAGTCAGAATGGTCTCACTCCATGTCCAAAAGGGGAAATACTTCTAGTGAAACAGAAATCAATTTTTATCATTCTCCCCTTGTGGTTTTTCTTGAGTGCTGATAGCAAAGGCCATGAGAAGGGAAAGGTGTTGAGGTTTAACCGAGATTACACCTGGAAGCAAATGTGTTGTACTGTTCAGTTTTAGTTAAGGACACAGCAGATGGGTAAGCAGGCCAGGCAAAGCCCTCTCCATTTCAGCAGTCACCTTAATATTGGACAAAGAAACAAGTGAAACTCCGCTTGTGCACACAGAGGGGGCAACAAGAGAGAAACGGCCTTCTTCAGAAGTATAAAAATTCAAAAAGAAGCACACTTCAGTTCAAACAGACCCCAAATTTAGTCTTAAGCATCATTGAAGACTAATTTTGCAGGACTCCTCTCTCTCAGACCAGGAAATATGCCCACATTGAAAGCTTGGCTGGGTGACACAGAATGCAGCAAGTGCCTGCTCTGCATTAATACAACATCTCTTAATTATTTTCAGAACTGCCTGTAACCAAGTTCATGAAATCAAGAACTAGTAGGGAAAAATGCTTCTGCAATTTACTCTTGATCCTCATCCATCTATCTATCAATGTCTAAGATCTCAGTGAAGACACTAATATATTACAGTAAGTGCCAACAACCACTTTATGTTATCTCACTTTCTCCTTGCTCCTTTCTGAGTTGTTTCTCTCACTGCTTTGATCCAAATTCTGCTAAATCTCAACACAATTATAGCCAGGCTACATGCAGAGGAAAGGAAAAGGGACACTCAGGGGAAAACTGGTGTCAACTTGTATACTGTTGCACGGCCCCTGTCATAGTGACACGGTTCTCTCTCATTGACCTTGGTCTTTAACTGGCTGTTATCAGAAGTGTGGTCTTCCAATTTGTCTTCTCTCCAAAGACCATTCAAATGTTTTTTGACAAAATTTTCCATGGACTACTGTTCCTAAACTGTGCATCTCCTTCAATTAATTCCCAGAAGAACAACCTTTAATATCCAGTGTGGTCCAGTGCTGTCTGATCATGGGACTCTTTCCTTCCATGGTGATCCCATCAATCTTTCTCCTCTTGGGCAGCTGTTTTCTTGTCCTGGATGGTTCATGTCTAGCCAGTCCACCAGCACCTGCCTGACACCTGGACAAACAGCAGTTGCTGGGAGGTACAGAAATCACACAGCTATAACAGAGTAATAGGTGAAGTCTTATGTGTTGAGAATTTAATTTGTGATGTTTCTCCATGATGTACTTACATACACACACTTTATATATACTTTATGTGATTTCAAAGGCTATTTGTCAGACAAGAAAATTAATTAGTCAATAAATATTCCTCACAGTTACTTGCAATGAATTTAAAGCCTTGGAGAGTATCCTGGGTTTAACAACAGTACATGTTTTTCTCTAAGTCTTAGTTGGTGATATTTGCTCCATGTTCTAGATAACCAGTGATAAGAACAGGCTGAAGTCTATGCTTCATTTTGCCACCCTGCTTCTTTGGTACGAGTCTCCCTTTCTGCACTCTGAATAGGGGTGAGTACTTGTATGTCCACAAAAAAAATTCACACATAGCTATACAGTCAGAGACTGATTCCACAAAGTGAGTCAGATTCATCCCCATGACACTAAATTAGCAGAATCAGAGCCAAACAGACACAAATGAGTGCTTTGTGACACGAGTTATCAGTTTTTTAACGTGAACAGAGTGCCTGGAAAAAGGTAGATGCTATTGCCAGCTGCATAGGAGATTCTTTGGGAGAGATGATTTTACAGTCAAGGTGGTAGGTCCAGTAACCAAGAGACTAATGGTGTAGCTTCACGTGACACATGCATTGATCCAAGAGAGCTTTCAGGCTTCCCACAGTTGGGATCTAGAGATCTAGATTTTGCAGGTGTTGATTCAACTGGATAATCAGGTGAAAATGAGGTTTGTTTTTTTCTTTTTCCTTCACATGAGATCACACAGCTGTAGGGGAAATGACAAGAACACGTGCCTGGAGATGGCAAAAAGCAGCAGCTCACAGTTTGCCCAGCTTAGCTGTCACATAAGGCCACACTCCCTTTGGCTTCTAAGCCTATCATGGATGGGAGCAAGGCCCTTGGACTTCCCACATGCTACATGCAGCCATGTGAGTACAACCTGTTTGATTTGCAAACAGAGCTACTGGGAATCCAACAGTCAGCTCCCCACATACAAAATGGAGAAATACTCTTTTTCCCATTCTTTGCACAATTCAGCAATTAAACTGGAAGTTCTTCAGGTCAACAACAGTTCTTAAATTGGGTTTGTACAGTGATTGGCATAAAGAAGACCTCATCTCATTTGCTTGTATCAATATCAGACAACACCTGGAGCCAGCTTAAAAAGCTAACGCTACTACTCAAAACCAGAGTTGCACTGAAGAAATGGGCCGTGACAGCTAATGCATTTCTGGGTAGTTTTGAACCAATTCTGCATGGAATTGTAAAGTCTGAGTCTGACAGTCCAAAAATATGATAGATTTTTCTACATTTATTAAGAAATTTACATTCCTTCATGTTTTTAGGCAACTGACTTCACTGTGACGAGCAGGTGAGCAATTTTAAGAAAAATTGCTCAAGCATCCAAATCCTTCACTAAGTAGGTTCTTAATTTTCATGCACATTAACATCAGTTCCTTGATTTTACACAAGCTGTGCAGAAAACAGAAAGACACCAGGAAATAGGAGTTACCACAGCCTACCTCCAACATCTACTATATAAATGCTACCATGTGAGAGAGTGACAATCTCTCTGTGTTGCCTGTATCCATTTCTCTCTTTTTTAGAGGTTTCGTGCACCTGTACTATTTTAGACAGCTATTTTAGGATAAAATAATTCATGGCCCACAAGTGCCTATTCTCCTCCCCTCTAACTGAAGAGGAAACCAAGGGTGACAAGACCAGATGTCTCTGTCTCCCTCTGAACAAAAGAATTCTGCTCCACAAATTCAACTACAATGGCCTGAATTTTAAATTTCACACACAAAATATCCTCAGCCCCATGTCTGCAAACAATAAGTAGTTATAAATTATACCATGTAGCCAAAAAAGTCAGTCAGACATGAAGCAAAGGCAACCCTTCCTCCTCTACAAATAACAGGCCTGACCTTTTCCACAGTGAGATATAATGCACCATCAATGTTCAGCATCTTAAAGTAATTTCTGTGCTTCGATAAGGAAGTACCCAGACCTTGGGCCCAATCTCCAGAAGCACTCAAAATCCTGAATTCCTGTTCACCAAGTGCTCAGCATTTCACAGGAACAGCAACAGCAGTGACTTTTCCAATGATGTGACTGCCCCATTGAAAGCACTGAGTGCTTGTTGCACTATAACAACCTGGAATATCTAGGTCCAAATCCCAGCTGAATTCCTGGCCTTATTCAAGTCAGAAGGTCATTTGCATCTTTGCAATGAAAAATCAGTTTGGGGGCCAAAAGCATCAACATCAATGAAAACCAGATTCTGCATCTAAATGTGTTTGCCTTGGTCAGAAAAGAGGCTCATGTCCATAAGCACTGCTTCTGCCTTCCTGCACAGTCAATGATCTCACCTATCTGTATTTGGCTTTCTACTGCTTGGCCAACTCACACCACAGTTATGTGTTCTGCATGGGAAAATCCACCTTTTGCACATACTGCTAGTAACTCATCTGTGCATTAAAAAAAGTCTTCAGCATCCTTTTGGCAATAAATACTGGTTTTCATTCTACATTCTGGTAGCAGATTATTTGGTGACCTGGCCCAGAGCAGCACTGCCAGCTAGTCCAGGAACAGCTCTGCATGTGCTAGACTGCAAGCCGTTGGCATTATATCAATATTTCCCCAGCCTAAGGCTTTCCTGGAATTCAGGACTATGGTTTTGTCAGGTATATTGAGAGCAAGTCACAAACTGGTCACTGCTGTGTTCCTAAAACCCTTGAGCCAGAACTTCCATCAGTGCCAAACCCTTAGTTTACAGCTGAAATCAGTGAAGGCTTTCTCTTTCTCCTTGTGTTGCATCAGCTTGTGTGATATCTATGATTTATCTCTTTTAGCCATCCTTTCCATCCCCTGTTCAGCATCTTCCCTGCAAAAACCAAATAAGCCAAAACAAAATACAACCGTGCCACATCCAGGTCTGCCCCCAACACTGCATGGCATCTGGGTAGGCATCCCCTGGGATCATTGCTCTGGAGCTGATGGGATTTTTTCTCCTCTGTGCCCAGGAATTTAGAGAAATTGGAAGAACAGACTTACAGCCCAGCAGGTCCACACAGCCAGATTTTTTCCAGTATATCCTGGGATGGGAGGATGCATCTCCTCCCCCCCACAGTGAGGCAGCCAACCTGGAAAGAAGGGGGATGGAAAACTCAACTTCTGATTTAAAATCATTTCAGGCTTTGCCAGAGGAATCGCAGCTGTGACATGCCCACCACTCTAACCATGGTGAATGAATCTGGCCACGAATCGTTAAGCTCCCCAAGCATCCAGCACTCTCAGCCTGCTACTAATCACTCAGAAATCTGGCTCTCTGGACTATTTGTTGTAAGAAATTGCTCCAATTCAAAAAGATGATCTGGAAGTTTAATATTAATCAAAACAGGGCATGTACCAGCAGAGACACAGTTTAAATGTAAGTGCAAGATAAAGGAAAATAATTGCGTCCACCAAATTCCTCACTAACATGAGAAAAATACCTCACCAGTGTCAAGGCAAAGCAGAGGCATTAACAAGCCGCATCTTCCCAGCCACAATGGGGCTGGAGCATGTGCAGAAGTGGAGTTTACTGCATTTTTTCTAACCGAGAGCATCGCTGGCCCAGCCAGAGCACAAGTGGGCTGCAAAACAACCCACTCCAGGGTATCTTACCTGACTGCAAATACTAGATTTGTCAGTCTGATTGGTTATCTAGGCTGCAGTGAGAAATGGGAAATTTTGGGACATAATTCATCTCATCCTAAGGCAGCTGTCCAGAACAGGTGAAGTGAAACACCTTTAGAGTTAGGAGATAGGGATGACACGCAGCCGTGGGTCTAGAGACAGGACGGTAACAGCACCGTGCTGCTCATCAGGGCTGAGATGAGTTGGGAAGCAGTGTCCTTAATTTGCAGCCTGGCAATATCTGAGCAGTACTCCGTTCTTTGGAAGCCCAATGCCCATTTCCAGCCAGACCTGCTCAGCCCATCTATAGTTAATTAAGTTCTGCTTTAAAACCAGTAGCAGTGTTGCTGGGCTCTGCAATTGTCCTCCAGTGTCAAAAGAATGATACATGTATTAATATCCTGTATGTTTTAGGCTCTGAGAAGCAAACTGACACTGTGCAACAGTCATTAGTTGTTTTTTTAATTAACTGCTCCACATTGTCCCCCCAGATCTTGCAACAACTTGCAGAAATGGGGAAGCAAAGCTGCTCAGCAATAAACAGCAGTAGTCGTGCTCGTATGCCAGAACATCTTTTGTTCTCACGGATGTTTGTCACGAGGTTGTCTTCCTTTTACCACTACCAAATCTACATCAAATGGAGTTTTTGAAACAATGTAATGAGAGTACTCACCATTAAACTCCCATCTTCATTAGTATCTCATTTAACTGCTGAATTTATATCCCAAGCATCTTTAATTTATTGATTGTTTCTAGGAGGGTTTTTCTCCTACGTTATTTTTCTTTCTATTTAACATCAATTAGTGGAATCTGGGCAATGATTTGTATTCAGGTTTTGACATAGCGGGTAACAGATGTTTAAATGATTTTACTAAGCTGCTACCTGTGATCTCATAGGCAAAATATCAAAACTGAAATTTCCACTGAAACACAAGTGCACTGAGCATGAAACTCAGACCCTGTCCCCCCTCTCCTGCTCTCGGCATCGGAAAGAGCTGATCAGGCAGCGGCAATCCATAGGCATCCACGGGAGGCCAGGCCTTGCCTCCCAAACACCACTCTGAGCATCACGCACTCTACCCACATGTTAACGTCAGCAAACTCTTCCCATGACCCAGTCTGAGGCACATCCATTATGGTATGGCACATGATATTGCATGCATCTCGGAAGAAGACGCTTGAAAGACCCTGGAAAACCACTGCAAAATCCTGCTGCACACCTTTTAATGTATAATAGACAAAATATGGGAAGGAAAAGACGCACAGAGAAAGGAAATAACTGTCCAGACCCCCACCAGTACCAGGAGTCAAGGTCAGGACACCACCCGCAGTGTGCATCCCCTCCGCAAGCTTACACTGCACCTTTCCTTGCTGCTGCTGCTGGACCTTGACTATGCCCGCTCAGAAAGACAGAAGGTCTGCCATCAGTTTCACAGCAAGCAGGACCAGGCCATATATAGAGCTCTAAAGAGCTCTACAAATATCTAGGTAAATGCAGTAACGATGAAGACCTAATTTGGTCACAGTTCCAGGAAACAGCTCAAAGTAAGCAACCAAAACCAGAATGTCCCCTTTTCTCCAGGAATTAAATAGCAAAGGGAGTAAATCCCTGCAAGGACGGAAGGAGGCAGCATTTTGGAAGCAAGACATCAAGAGCCTGGGAAGATATTAAGATTAGTTAATACCTTTTAATGACTGAACTAATTCCCCAAATCTCAGGGACAACCAGCTCCTCAGCTAACTCACTGTTGCTCTTCCAGCAGCACTTCTTATGGGACAAATCTTGCTGAAAGGCCTTATCACAGAGCTAAGCTTATAGTGCCTCTGGTTGCACAGTCATTTTTTTCTGTTGGGGTGGGGTGAACAGCAGCATGGAGAAGAAAAGGAATTCCACTAAAACAGCAAACATTATAATTTATGCAGCTTGAACAACTTATTTTTCACTGAGCCCACATCGTCTCCTGCCTGACACCAGGCTCTCTCATTTCCCTCTGAGAGGGGGGGAAAGAAATGGGACATCCCCATCATTCCAAACCTACCTCATTAGACCCAGCAAGTGTTTCTAGTTTCTTCCTGACCACTGATTCAGAGCCTGCTGGGAATGGAGCAAATAACTCTGGCGATGCCCTTAATTACAGCCTCCTGGCAATGCCTCCTGCCGGTGCTGTCAGAGGGGAGCTGCCCGGGATGCGGGAAGCATCACCCAGGGTAAATGTGCTGCCTGTTTAGAACAAGAGGTTGCTCTGAGTCAGAATATAAGTGGGGAAAAAATCAATTCACAAATTGAGACCATCGCAAGTATCTCTTGGAAGCTCTTATAATAGGATAGTACTTGGACCTACTCTTTTCTGAATCAATTCTTAACCCCTGCCCTGGAAGACGAGGCTCCGGTCCAACCCATTACATCAGAAAGCAGCCCTCAGCACATTCTCATTCTGGCAGAAAGCAGCTCCCCACTCAGCACCCACAACCAAACCTGCATTTGTTGTACTACTGCTTCAGCAAATCTCCCTGGAGCTGTGCAGGGATAGAGACAGGCATTTATAAACAGTGGCACGCACAGTCCCAATCTAAACGTAGATGTGAGCAGCTACACCGCCATGGCCATATCACGTCATGGAGAAATACACACTCACAGAGACAATAACACTTCCATGTTCCCTCTTCCCTCCTCTCCCCATTTCCCCCTCAGCTAAATCAGCACCTGAGTGACATCTGATCATACACTGCAGCCATCAGTGGTATAAACCAGCATAACCTGTATTACTTTGGTATTATTTTGGCCCCAGGAAATTGCACTCCTGCCAGGGACTGGGGTACCTCGTGGTTCAGAAACACAGGAAATTCTGTCTCCAACAACTTCCATGTACCTTGTTGATCAGAAAAGGCACATAAAACTGGGGAGAAGAGGTTCAAGGAGTTCCCTACCACAGATGCTGTCCCATGTCTTGCATGCACTCCTCTGCTGGAAGAGGTTGTATGCCAATCATGTTGTAAACAAATTATGGGC